>JAHZNF010001579.1:0-17495 GCA_027744215.1 Troglopedetes dispersus
GAACAGAACTGTTGTCACTTGAATAATCGCTTCAAAGGAGAATTTTATTGCAATTTTAATTCTCAAAATCACATTCAAAACACAAAATATTGGATATGGCACGCTATACTGGCTGGATGTTCGTCCGTGATTATTGTATGAACGATAAAAGAACGATTATATGCAGGTGTAAGGAAATTTGTCGCACAGACTAGTAAACGAGAGCGAGATCTGAGCATTTAAAAAAACTTTGGTATTGCACACCAAAAGCAACACATAGAAACTTTTACGGATTTTGGAAAACAATTCATTTTAACGATTTACATTTCAATTGAGTGTACCCTAAAACTAGGAACGCTAAATCATACATAAAAATCCATTGCACAAGTAATCCAACTTCTTTAATTTTTATTTGTATGCATCGTTGTTTGACCACCATCATCTAAACCAGAATAAATATCTTTCTTTTTTTTCAAACTTCAGCACCAAAATGTTTGACGAAGAAAAATCTCTTCTGAAACTGGTTCGTCCAGTTTTAAGAATAAATTTTTTGGTTTGATTTTTTTCATTTCTAGAAAAAAATTAACTTTCCACATTCTACCCTTTCTCAAACGTGAAGAGGAAGGGTTTCGTATTGGTGTTGGGCACAAGGCTCAGTGAACAGGGTTTGGCTGCACATGAAGTTATTGTGAAACGATTTTAAACTGAACAGAAAAAGAAGCAATCAAATTTATTGGCTTTTTGGGCTTGGTTCCATTTTTATGTTTATTTGAGTTTTTTTCCCTGGGTTCTGTAAACTTCATAGTGAAGATATAATAATGCTTAGTACTCCGTTGTGACATGACATGTGTTTATAACCACACTGCAAATTCATGAAAATCTGAAATCTATCTGTTACTATACTCTCAATACATACCTAATTAATATTTAGATATTCTATTCTGCCTGTAGAAAATGAAGATTTGAAACAAAGTTTAACCTTTCCAGGACCCTCATCATCATTATCTGCATCGTAGAATTAGAAGTGTACCCGAGCAAAATTATGACCCTCACTTTTACGAATTTTATACATGGTTTGTGCTTTTTAATTTTCGAAGGAAATTGTACTTTTAATATATAGCCTATCCTTGTATTACATCAATGTGCAACTCCATGTGCACTTTACAATTAGATCCAATCCCTAGTGATCAGTGTTTTTGGGTGCATGCGAATTTTGACGTGTCATCCTTTCATGTTTATATTCCACTTTGACAATAGATATTCGTTGTAGATAAGCAACATAAAGTATCTTTTAAAAAAATTTATGATCATCGACAAGTTCAACTATAATTTTAATTTATATCCATCCGAGTTCTGTTTCCGTACAAGCTTCCGGGGCCGTCGTCATTTCATGATTGTTGCCAAGGAATAGTGATTTTCACTTATTATTGAGCTAAATAAAAAATTACAAGCATCACCGAATTCATGTTATGAGTAAAAATAACATGATTGCACAATTTTATACTTTCTTGATGGGAGAAAAAAACTATGGAACGATGTTAGTTTCGTTGTTTTAGCAATTTTATTTTGTCACAAAATAATATGCTTTTCACAAATAATTTTTTTATCATTCAATCAAATACATAATATTCAAATTTTAAATAATTTCGGCATTGGTTTTCCGAAACAAGACTTCATTCGTACATGCGAGGCACCTTAGTGATAAAATATGGAAATTGTCTCTATACGTCTCAATTGAGTACAATTCAGCTTTTTAATCTAAATCAACATCTACATACATTGACTGAATTTTTATTTAACATCTCTGTGGTGTGGAGATAGAAAGTGTAAAAAATGCAATGTTAAAAGTTTGATTCCTATTGATACATATTAAGGAAGTTGCCAAGATTTGATCATTTTAGGAAAAATCTTCTCAAATAACTGTGCTTCTGAAAATAAATTCCAACTATTGATTAGATTTTATCCCAGCTCTTTTATCCCAAAACGACACATACACTTGTACGTAATGCATGGTCTCACCTGTATCATCTCGAGATGAAAACGCAAAATTCGTTGACCAAAAGCACAATACTCCCGAAGTACCGCATTATTGAGAAGTTCGAACCAAATCGGGAAATAAATGTGTTTGCATAGAGCAGAGTACAAAAAGTGTCGACACAATGAGAGGCCTTAAATCACCTGCTGAGCAAAACAAATTAAAGCTTACGAAAAACACATTTTCTTCCAAACACAAATAGAGGGATGCTTGCTTCATAATCTGTACATTCATCGACAGAATTTACCTTGTGAATGTTTTATATTATTGTGTGTTTCATTTTTATAAACACATTTACAGAGTCAATCGCATATCATGTATTTTATCATTATTTGTTTTCAAACAAGTTTTCAATAAGCAAAACACTTGCCTGTACTCAAACATACATCAACGCTCGAAGCAAACAAACCGTCAAGCTTTATGTCCCTCGGAGCAATGTGTAGATTGGCTTATTTCGATAAACGGTATAAATACAAAAATACCAATTTTACATGTGAAATTATACAGAGTTTTGATCTGGAGGGAGTGATGGATGAAGAAATGAACAAAAATTCAAAAGGCTATGAGATAACAAATCAAATGCATTTTTATCGGTCTTTACAGATTTAAGAATATTGAAAATTAGTTAGAAATATTTGTAAACCACGGATAAACGTCGATAATAAGAACATGTCGTAAAATGTTGTTTGTGCCTTATATTTTTATGGTTGATTTTTGTCACAATTACTAGGAAATATGCTTTTAACAAATCATCGTCGATTTTGGGATATGAATATGAAGGGCTTACTATACAGGCGACCTTCCTGATCCGCACATTATAACTGTGACGAATAACTGACTAATAGTGTAGCAAGGAAACTCTTATATATTAACATAAACGGTCAATTACCCTGGAAAAGCCTCGTGAAATAGTCTGTCTGCCTCGACTGCTTTTATTTTCTCAGCTTTCATTCAGTAACTGAAAACATCATATAATCTAAATGGTGTGATGCACGAAAGAAACGCACATTGATGTTAACCTCTGCTATGGTAACCGAGATTTAAAAAACGGCTAATGATCGAATTCATTTAAAACTTGCAAAAAACAATCCATGTAATCGTCCAGTTCAACTCAATTTCAGAATTTGTACAAGTTCCCCGTGATTTGCGCAAAATTTTAAGCAGAGATAAATTGATTTACGAAACGATGTTAGTCAGTTTTCAGAAGGAGGTTTTCGTGAAGATCAGTATGGTTTTCCAGGGCGCCCAAAATTTGTTCATCGCATTTTGTTATGTAAAAAAACCTGGATATGCTTGACATTTAGCGTGTTCAGTTTAAAACAGTTTGCTATTGCCTGATTCCACTGAACGTGAAGTCATAAATACAACATATCTAAGCTAAAACTCAAGGAAAGGAAAACAGACAAAACCGATAATGAGTCTCTGTAGATTTTTCCTCATTCATGAGAAATCGCTCTGCATCTCTAAATGATTATGCTCAAGTTTTTTTGCTTAAAATAAGGAATTTAAAACAATTGAAATCACTCAGTGAAAGAACTGTGTAGGTAGGGTAATAAATATGACGAGAAGGATGATGGAGATGATCGCACTAACATAAAAATGCTAATTGAATTACTATACCAGAACCAAGATTGGACCTTAAAGCTAAATTTAAAAGAGACCATTCATGAATAATGGATTGACTTTTTGAAATTGCCTAAAAATTGTTTTTGCTTTTTTATTTAAAAACAGAGTTTGAAAAAGCCCTATGTTGAACATCTCCATATAATTACTGAGATAGTTGGTACTTCATGTTCCGCTCGAATTGAGTACATCATCGCGTTTTAATGTCGAACTCCACGATACATGTCAGAGCAACAGTTTCTGTACGCAAGTTGATTTTCGTGAGATGCGCTCAGGTGGGCATTCATTTTCAAGATTACAACAGTAGATGAACCGGCATGCGTGCATTTTCAGGAATAGGATGTGTGAGACACTGTTGATTCTTAGTAGAAGCGAAATGACTTTGGGGAATCCTAGTCTGAAAACTTCCATAAGCATCATCAACTTCTCCCAAAATTTAGATTTTGCATATGTTAGTAATAACAAATCATAATTTTTATTTAGAGAATCATTAGTTTGTCAATTGTCCTAATGTAAACCACAAAAGTCTGAAAGACATGAAGACTAGGTGCTTCAACTACTATGTATATGTACATCAATTTTTGTATATGAAAAAGTGCATTGTTTCAGAATATATTACTGATGGCCATTATTGTATTTGCGACACTGCAGCACATTATCATGCCTACACATTTTGGATAAAAATTCTCAGATATAGTTATATATTACTTCACCATCCAATTAAGCTGATAACGGACGCTGTTCGGAATGGTATTATAATTTATGAAGTGCGATTGGTGCAGTATGACTTCCTACATAAGGTAGGCACATAAAAAAGTGTCTATCACATATCACCGCATGAAGCTATAATTTTTGCTGTTGCTACTGGGTTATAAATAAGCTGTGAGTTAATACTGCCTCATTTTGTGTCCTTTCTTTGAAAACTATTTTACAGCTTTTTATGAAGACGATGAAGAGTTAATAATGAACGAAAATTGCTTGAAATCAGGCATGGGGATATTATCCAACTTCTCACTGCAAGCAAAGGCTGCTACTTATTAGGTGGAAAGAAGTGTAGAAGATGGCAAAAATTACTTCTTTTTTTGTGCATTTACTGCGCTGCATGATCTTAGCCAAAAATGGAAGAGAAAAAACATCGAAAAGACGGATGAGTGACCGACCAGGAAAATGAACTTGTGCGACGTGCACAGTATGAAATAGTAATTACTATAATAAAATCTTACATATTTGGGAAGAAAATTTTCGTCCGCTTCTCATGGGTTTTTGAACCAAACAAATGAACAGTTCTTTGAAGCTAAACTTATGCATATGCATCTCAGCAGTAATAATAATGAAACTAATGATACCATGGATTTCCCACAATTTTTGACATTCAAATTGCATTTCAGTAAAAAAAATATTATTCAAATTGTGAAAAAGCCAGCAGCATATATTGTCTCGACAAAGATCAAAGCTGAAGCTTTTCGTTCAGTCCAAACAATTGTTGTATTAAATCAACTTGTCACTCAAAAAAATGCAAAAATTCTGGCAAAAAAACAGCAATTTTTCGGCAATGTTGTACGCTCTGGCCCATTAACGTTACTCCTCTATTTTTGCCTCAAAATGTGTGGTTTTCGACACATTTTAATGATGAGAACCAAGAGTTTATACATGGAAAACCGACTAGCTACGACTACGAAAGTCATTTAAATCGTCTGTGCTCTTATGCCTCAACTTCATTTCCAATTTTATGAGGTTATATGATGTACTTAACTCTTCACAATAATTCGTAAGCGTGCCGAATCTGGTTTTCACTCACTCACGATATTCTTTGTATAAAAATCATCTTTCGATATGTCTACCCTTGTTGGTTTACTACAAACACTGCTAAAAGGGTGAAAAAAGTGTGAGCGAAAATGAGAATGTTGATGAAAATGAAAACATGCATAATCAACACCTTTGCTATTTTTGGAAATACTCAAGTGGGTTCATCTAGCTTGTGTCTCAGCTTCATATTGGTATATGTCACAGGAGTTTTCAAATGAAAAATTGTAGTCGGCATTAACAACACCTCTATTGTTTCTTTGTTTACAGCAGGAGGACAATTTCCGAACAGCAATGACATGACAAATAACCTACACTGTCAGAAGAGGGAGGGTGCTACAACTCCAGCGGCCGAACAACAGGAAAAGGTATGAATCAATTATTGCCTTATTTATTCACTTAGGTACTTATACATATATTTAGTAGCGTATAGTCGTCTCGACTGGCAGGCAATCACATTACTTGAAATCGGAAAGGTAAAGTTTAAATTATGTATACAGTCCACTTACGCTGGTCTTAATTCTTACCTCAATTTACTTGTGCCGTTCTTGGTTTCGGTGAAAATCTCATCACCGCGATTTGCAGGACAGTCGACGAGTGGTTATAAAATAGACGCCAACTATTGCATATACTAAAACGGCCGAAAATTCCAAGTCCAGAGGTTTCTAACATTTTGACTGTTTCATAGCTTCACTACACTGTAACAAGCCCTTTAAAATTCGGTGTGTATGAAATGGAGTAGCCGTTATGGACATGTTGGCAACAATGGCAACTTTTTGTATCGGTTCAAAACGACGGTTCTTACTGACGGTTCATTTCTTAGGAAATGAACAATTGGGAAATGCGAAATTGCGTAGACCAACCCTAATCTGATTGTGAGAATATTTTTAAGCAAGACGTGTTACAGGTTTAATCAAGGGAATGAGTTGACTCATTCCCTTCGTAAATTTCCAAAGATTTTGCATGCCATGGTTTTGATAGTCGATTTGAGAAGAATCTTCATATTTTATTTTATTGCAATTTTTGCGAAATATTGAATGACAATATCCTACTTCTTTGGTTTGAAATTTCAGCATTGTTCAAAGAAATTGGCAACTTTGCACTGTTGTGTTTCTAAAATACGCATAAAAACAGATCAACCATGTGAAACATGAATTGGTTTGGACGGGGTAAAAATAAGTACGTCTAACGTACTTAATAATTTTGGTCACTATATATACCACGCACTGGCACTGAGTATATGTGTATGAACAAAGAACAATTTCTTCATTAAATTCACAAAGATTTTTGGGGCTGAGTTTATGAGTGAGTGTAAGCTCTCATAGACATAATTTCAGTGGCAACTGAGGAATACAAAGTCAAAAATAAATTAGAATTAATGTGCCCATGTCTGTTTATAGGTGCACGCATTTCCCAGTCTCTAAATGGCTATAGCCCTGGTTTGATTATAAATTGGCCTGTCGTCTCCTGTGGCTTTTAGATAGGGTTCTTTGTTGCCTCTGGTAAGACTTGTCTGCTGGTTAAACTCCTGATGACATTTTTTATTCAAGCTTTTGAAATGCGCATTACTCAAAGACTTCTCATATGGCCAACTTTGTAAATGAACCAGGAGGAATTACACTGTAAAAGTAAAAAAAATCCATCCTGTTCTTTTAACTGTAATAATAAAACATGAAAATGAATAGACGGAAGGAAAGGATAATTAGTCTCTTTCGTTTATTGATAGCATTTTCTCTCGTGGAAGTGGTACACAAAGTACAAAATAACTTACAAACTAATTCCCTTCATCATCATAATTTTTTTTTCATAATACGCTTGATTTCTAGGGGTTTGTGTGCACAAGTTGATAAAGGTATAATACGCCCTAGTGTTTTCTTAATAAGAAATGAGCTTGCTCTAAAAGAAGTGGAAAACGGTGAATTAACTTATTGTTTGTCACTTCTTCACTCACATCCTCCTTTTTGTTCCTATCAAGTCAAATCCTTGCTTCTTCAGTAACTTTTCACTCTCTTGCTCTCTATGAACATATTATATCTAAAATTGCATGAGTTAAGACTAAACTGTTTACAAAATCAATTTTGTACATTCACAAGTTAATTTCAGAGGCAAAAGCAAGACAGTCATCGTTTTCTTATGACAAAAGGCCAAAAAAGGCCAAGCGGCACATCCACAATATGTATTTCATTCAGAGATAGATCTTCTGCTTCACTTTATTCGTAAAGTGGGAGCGATAAAAAAAGCAAAAGAGGCGAAATGATGCTGACGATAATTTTCTTTTTTTGTAGGTAAAATAAATCCGTTTTCATTACGCGCCAAGTGAGTTAGCTTTCAACCCCATCATCGTGCATAACAGTAATTTGGGTATTGAATATTAAGGAATGAGTAAAACTGTGTAATTTTAGCAAGAGACACATTGTGGAAGTCGGCACACAACTGAACTGACTCGAAGCGGCCAACCCGTAAGAGATATACGACTTGCTGTTACGCAGCTGACGACCCATTTGTCATATTATATACCATTCCGTGGAAACTAACAGAACAAGAGAAAAAAATGCTGCACAAAATTTTTTAACTACATTTTTTTCGAGTCAAGATGGCACAGACAGAATAATGCTACACATTTCGTTTTAATATTGCTCCGGTGAAGCATTGTCAGCCACTCCCCACACGGCACATTATAATACGACTTCTCTTCTTTTAGGTATGTATGCTGCTTGCAATTACGTGTGTTGTCAAGCGTTGTGTGCGACTGCATCAACTGGCTTCTCATAAACAGTTGTTTTTAACCGAAAAAAATATTGTCAAAAGTACAAAGTATAAATTCATGTTTTCTCGCATTCCTTCATTGAAGTTTTCTACAATACCATTGACTGAATGCGCACTTGTGCTTGTTCCGTTCTGGCTTCGAATGTCAAAGGTTGGTTAGTTCAGTGACTGGCAAATTCATGGCGGTGTTCAACATTATTGGCTACATCGTCATCTTATCATCATTGCTATCATCATCGGAGATGTTGGCTCCTAGTGTAAACAAATCATTTCCATTTTCTCATTCCAATTTTCCTTTCTCTCTTCACTTGTAGTCCTGTATCTTTTTGTTGCTGTTCGCGTCTCTCATTAATTTTGACTTCCCTGAAGATGAAATTCTGTTAGCGGCCGGATACATTTCTTTTCCAATTTTCCTCTTTATACGCACACAAGAAAAACTTTATTATTATTATTAGTTTTATCATTATAAAATACATTTGGTGTTTTTCTAAGATTAGATGAGACACATGCATGCACTGGCTCAAAGAAGCTGATAATATTGATAATTTTTCTTTGCCACATTTGCTTTAATATCTCAAAAAGCAAAATGTGAGTACATAAATAATAAGCATGTGTGCTTCCATTGCATTATTTTTTATCTGAGGAACAAAGACAAGTGGAGGAACAACAATAATATGTGCGTTCTCATTCTTTCTCACAACCGCATAAAAACTTCATATCGAGTGACTGAATTCATAAAGAAAATCTGAGAAGAAGAAAAAAAGGATACGGTGAGTACGACATATTTTAGCTTTTTTTTCTCGAGTCAACTTTCGAATATCAAATGTTGGTATAAAAAGTGTCACACAAACTCCCGCATTTCCTTTCCGTTTCACCATTGACAAAAGGAGCACAAGCTCCTCTTTTCGGTTGACACGAGAAAAGAGCACCGAAAAAGCGTTTAGCAGACTTTAGATGCATATCAATTTTAGAATGCGCTTATTATTTTCTTAAACAAGTGCCATCCATTGATACAGATAGAGATAATGATTAGCAGGAAAAGTACATTTTAACGTATTCTCCCCTTCTTCCTTTCTCACCAGAATTAATATGCCTAGGTGATATAGTTTGACATTTTTGTTTAACGACAAAGGACGACTCAAGTAAAAAAAAACAGGCAGAGTATAAAAAGTGCTCTCTAACTTTTTCGTTGAAGACATTTCTTTCCAGCTCAAATTCTTTACTCCTTCGTATGAATTTTTCATAATGACGGCAGGATTGGGTGATTACATACAAAGTAATTTTTCGTCTCTATAATCTCAACTTAAACGCAGCGAACTACTGCTTTCGTTCACATGGAATCTGGCCAGTTTCTGTTTTGAAGTGGTGTCAATCCTGTTGGGTTGGCCTCCATTCTTGAAAGATGTTTAATGTTTTCTTTTCGCCATATTTTTAATAATGATAATAATGGCTCTCTAAGTATCGATTGGTGCGTCTCAACTTATAGTCAAACTGATTATGATTTTCGAAATTTAATCTCCAACAATGTTCAGATAAGGTTAGGTTAGTTTATAAAGTTGGCTGTTGGCTTTTAAAGTAATCCACCGTACCAGACATTTTTTATTTGTTCCTAAATCGAAGTTGGAAACCTAACTTAAGGGAGAGCGACCATTTCGCAATTCTGAACTTTCCATACAGATAACATCTTTTGCAAAAGTTCACCCAAAAGTGTGCTAAATTTTATAGCAATGAAATGGATTTTGTTAGTAAGATTACTCTATATAATTATGCAAATAAGTTGACATGCTTGACCGAGTGAAATTTAAATTGAACTGATACATGTGAGATCAGGTTTAATCATGTGTACACACATTTCAGTATTCAAATCGAGAATTTGATTAAACTGTAAAATGTTGAGGCCTGGCAATAAAGAGGTGGCTTGTTTTCTTTCAACTACCTACTTAAGGTTTCTTGGTTAATGCTGAAACTCATGTGCGATGACATTAGAAAAACTCATCAAATTGTGGATCCATGAAATTGTTTACACAAGACAGTTTTTATGTAAGTATTTGCATCCTTGATTGTGGAATATCCTGTTGAACGGGAGGGCACATGGCACATCTCATTTTGAAATTTCAATAACAATAGAAAAAATACGCATTATCTTCTGATTTTGTCGGCTCTTCTCATTCTCTGGAGTTTTTCTTATTTCTTTTAAATTGACTATGAAGAAGAGAGGAAATGGATAATGAAATGGAAAATGAGCGCGGATTCGACTGACTACCACCGAGCACATCAAACCTTGATGGTTAAAAAGGAGCATTTTAAAAATTACGTATTCTATTGAGCCAGAACGGGTAATTTCGTGTGCTGGTTCTATTCTTAGCGTCAATAATTATCTGCTAATTTAAATTCTTTACGGAACAAGTAATTAAGAAATAATATAATAAAACGGAGTAACAAATGTCACTAATGCTAATTCACAATGAGAACCAATTTCATGGTTTTGTGCAAAAATAGTAATTTCAATCGTTTTCGTTATATTGCGCAGATGATGTTACCCGTAAGCATGGCCAGATTTTTGGCTGTCATGCAGGAATCCGTTGTGTCGGCCGCAGCCGCAGCAGCTGCAGGTAATCAAAATCCTTCTGGGAGTGCAACCGGTTCCGTTACTGTTCCAAGTGCAATTGACAACGGGATTAACAGCAGCAGTAGTGAGAACAATAGCGATAACAACTGCAATAACACGGGCACTAGTAGCACAGGAAATGAATATGGCGGTACCGGAACAGGTAATAACAATAACGCCGCTTCACCGGCAACCTCGGAGGCACCAAATCCAGCCCAAGCGACACAACATCATTCGCACGTGTCCAGCTCAAGTCCTAATCTCATTTTAAACCATCAGCTTAATCAACCTCAACTGAATCATAAACAACAATCTCATCAACCACTAAACTTCGCTAATATTAGTAGTTTGGTACAACAGCCACTGATCAGCTCAGTGGGATCTCCAAATCATCACTCGAAATCCTCACCACCTCCATCCTCTCCAAGCCGGCACCTCAGTTCCGGAGGTATGGGTAATCACCACGGGGGATCCATGTTTGGAAGTGGTGCTGCTAACGCACTTCTCAGATCCGCTAAAGCCAGATCAGCAGGTAAGGCTACATTAATGATCAAAATAACTAGTAAATAAAAATATCAACAACAATCATTTCTGTGTTATCTATGTGAATGGTGGAGGCAACGCATCTTCAAAGCTCACTTTCACATTACAGTTAGTTGCGCGAGCAAAATACGCGAAAGAGAAAATTATTACAGATTCTTTTTTCTCAGCCCATTCTTTCTTCATCCATGTCAGCAAAGAGGAAAGCTCCATTATGTAATTCTTCACCATTGTCACTTTTGAAGTGTCCTCTCATTGAATAATTACGTTGAAAATGAAAACACTATTCAAAGACAATGTTACTTTACCACCATGAAATTTTTCCACTTAATATCAGCTATTTAAAACACCTAATGTTTTTGCATATTTTCAATATAATATCTTTAACCAGGTACACATCCGAGTTATGGTCACTACAATGTAGTGATCAAGCTGAATATTTTCATTACGCTCTCTGGAGGGCGAGACGGGAAGAGTTGTTTCCGTCTCATTTTGCCCTGAAATAGTCGTCCTATGTTGCCATTTGTCTGTGTAGGATGAAATTATTTTTTCAATATTTCTGGTGTTCGGTATGATATTCGTATGCATTATGGAAATTTCTGTCTAGGTTAGAGACATTATGGTAAGGTTTTGCTCACTGCTCACAAAATCATCATGACGACATAATTTGTTTATTGAGGAATTACAACAAGGATGCGCTTTCTTTCTGCGCAGAACGGGATGTTTGAGAATAGGTGCACTGAATTGAAGGGTCACATAACAATAATGTTCCTTCATTTCAAAGGGTAAAAAATGAAAATTTTGATTTAATAAATTTCGTGATTCGCGCTGATAATCACCATCACAATAAAGGTACAGATAAAAATGTTCCACATCATTTTAAGGTCTAAAACTTCACTCCCCGGATGGTAACGATGCACGTAGCACATCTGCTTTCATATATTACTCTTGCTCATTCATGCGGTTTCCTTGTTTCGGTGATTAAATATTTACCCCTTTGAAGTTTACATCATTTTCTTCCATTCTGATAACAATATTTATGAATAAAACCATCAGAAGGAGTTGGGAAGGTTGGAATATTGTGCAACGAGTACTCTCAGTTGTAAAAGGCAAGCAGCAGTAAATACATATTTAGTGTGCAGGATTTGTATGGGTAAAAAAAGCGGATTTTATAGAGAAAGGGTTAAAAACTAAAATTTTCTGTCCTTTCATCTCATTTTTCCTCCATTTCGGTTTATTCAAACATAAAAAACCTGACTGTTTGGATAACCTTGATAAATGGATGAAAGGTATTTTGTTGGAGGATAAAAATATAAAAAAGTCTCTCTCCTCCTCGGTATACGTATTCATGCTTGGTTTCCTTTTCCTCTCAAGAAGGGTTCTCTCTCTATATACCCCTCTCACCTTATTCTGTTTAGAGGAAGTTTTTACATTATTCTTGTCACTTGTACAATTCTCCAGCATTTATTTATTTGGTTTCGGTTTACCTGATATTTAATAGGATGGCCGCACACTTTTTCTTTCTTTTTTTTCGGTTATATTGTCCTCATGCTTCAAAGACCTTATGCATGCAAGTATATAGGTATTTTATAGAATTCATCCGTGGCTGCATGTTGTGGTGCTTACGTAACCGTTCCATGTGTAAACGTGAAACATTTTTTTATATAAACCTTGCAAGTTGTTATTGTAGTAGTGGAGAACTAAGCACTTCATCGCAAAGTTCCATTTTCTTGCACAGAATTCCCACAGAAGTTTTTGTTGTTAGTTTCATTTGATCTTGAAATCATTTTAATTATATCTATATTCACCCATAAGGCTTTATTTTTTTATTAAAAAAGACGAAATTCGTTTGTTCCGCGTACTGTATTTCATTTCAAGATTTTAACCCTTTCTCGATCATCATAGCGTGTATGACCATTTTTTGTTAAATACTGCTTCTATTTTTTGTATAAAAAATAATTTAAAGAACACGGCACAAAAAATGGAAGTGAAAGGGTATTGTTCGGGCATGTTTGAGTGCCTGTGTGTGTACGAGAGGTCTGGTTTAATTGAGTTTCTTTTTACTATTTTTTCATATTTTTATTCTGCCAACCAGCATTTCCTCAGATGAATGGGTTGATCTTTTTAAAAATTGAGAAAAGCTGTATTGTACGTAGAAAATTATTGATTTCAGCAACAAATAATACAAATACTCAAGTACATACACTACGGATCTGGATGGAGGCTATAATTTTATGCTACCTTTTCTCACTTTTGGCTGTAAAGCAAACATTGAAACAATCAAAGAGCAGTAAAGAATGGAGGTGAAGGGAGAGTATAAATGTAGTGAAATGAAACTTCCGAAGGATGATTGATGATATTACTTCAATACTTAAGCGGATTGGCGCTTGTACAATAGAATGTACAATAGAATTTCCAGTACCTTAAATTGCTTGATCCTTTAAGAAATTCTTTTATCATCATCCACCAAAGCAGAGCACATTATTATCTCTTAATTTATATTCTTGTGCATTAGCATTTAATTCTGTGTTCTAATGATGGTCTCGGCTTCTTCACTTCTTTTAGTTTCAACTCAACCAGTTTTCTCAAATCTTGGGTTATACATAACATGTGTATACTTAATACAGAAAAGTGAAAACATTTGTTGTGTTGCTTAAAACTTTAAGAATAAAAAAAAATGATTTTGGTATCGCCCTACCCGTAATTATTACTTTGGTGGAGATGTGTATTGAAATACTTTATTGAAATCTCCCCCAGGGGAAGCTCACCAATATTTGAGGAGTTTTAAGTGGTTTGATCCGTCCACTTTTAATTTTTACAATCAGAATTGAAATGCGAAAGAATGAAAATTGGAACTGTTGTTGACATTAATTAATGTTTACGCATACATTCACATGTTCCTAAAAGTTATCGGCCTTCTGAAATTTCAACAATTAGTACCTCAATTTTATCATTTAGAAACTTAGCCTATTGCCCATAAACATAATATCCCAAATTTCCAGGACTGGAATCTGGTGGCTCTATTAATTATAATAAATAATTGGATTTAACTTTTCCTCCATGTAACAGGTCGGAGTCCGTCGGGGCGTGGTCTCACAGCATTTCCAGTGATAAGAGAAGGACTTCTAGGGAAAGGTTCAGGGCCTGTCGACTACACGCGATACGTACGACGGTACGGAAATTCAACCGAGTGTGGGTATCATCATTGCAGGGAGCTAAACTATCGTGAACATTTTCATTGTATGGACTGCTCCAATGGGTCGCGTGTGTTCGTGAAAAAGGAAGAAATGATCAGACACTTTAAGTGGCACAAGAAACGGGACGAAAGTTTGCAACATGGATTTATGCGGTGAGAGCGTCAATTGAAAACATTTCCTACATATTCCCAAGTCTGGGAAATAGCACACATTAATATTTGCGTTAACTGGTGATAAGTAGCTATCTTTGCTAGCGACACGAAAGAACCGGAGATCCCTAACCTATTCAGCTAAACGAAAGCAAAACTTTGATTTATTTTTTTAGATACTCGCCCATGGATGACTGTTCGGATAGATTCGTCAACTGTCAACATAATAGGAAACAGACACATTACCATTGTCTCAAGGTAAAAATAAACAATTATTAGATATTCGCAATAGTTCAAACATTCAGATGGTCTCACAATGCCCCTGCTTCCCGCAAGAATGATTAATGCAAACCTGCATGCGATAAAGCGTTAGAATTCTACCATCACCAATTAATTCGCGTCATTTTCTAAGCATCAAATGAAATCCAAAACTATGTATTTGGATTGCGTAATTTGATTGAATTGCGTTTTGAAAGATTATCTATGCAAAGGAACCACTAATAGAAATACCCCTTATTTATGTTTAGAAAAACACAAATCGTACCATGTGAAGGATGAGCAACTAAACCGGGACGGGTTCAAGAAATTTATGAAACACGAGACATGCAATTACGGTAGTTGTCGATTCTCCCGTGTTTGCAACCACATTCACTGCATCAGAGAAGGATGCAATTATGTTCTTCATTCCAGTGGACAACTCTATTCACACAAGGTAAACAGGGAGAAATAAATAATAACGGTGGCTCTTTGCTACTGGTCTGGTCTGACATCATTGAACTGTTGTCTTTCATCATTCAGTTATGATCAAGCAAAGTCATAAATATTGAACCACATGTGTGTTTAGCATTATCTCAAATGTCGGTTCTGTCTTTGCTGGTGCTCCTCGAAATGAGTTGCTACAAAAGTTACATTTCATGATAAGGCTATTATATCCTAACCTTGATAAAAAATCATTTTATGCGAATGTGGAGCGCAGTAGCATTTACTTGCGCAATATCAATGCTAACTACCCAAAATGAAGACGCTTTCAGGAACGACATAAAAATGTCGGATTTCACAGAGGAGTTACTGAGAGGAATAAATTTTGCTTTTATGTGATTTAGTAATACGCGGTGTCTTGCAAAATTAACCTTTTATCAACCTAAATATGTCGAATGACTGGTGAAAGTTATTATCACATAATTTTCCAAAGTTATGTTAAGTCATGCGACTTACCATAATGTCAGGAATGCGTCACATGCAAATGGCTGTAATCAGTAGCAGGGTCATTCCTCGTAAACATCTGAAATTACATTCATTTAAACTCTGGAAAGGAGTGATTCAACAAAGTCATAAAATACAGCAACAGTTATCACTGCAAAAGTCATTTTAGGCACAGCACAATCTCTTCGTCTCATTTGCATCCTATATCTTGCCACAAATCACTCAATTTGAGATGAAACCAGGATTTGCTTGCGAAAAAAAATAAAAACTACAGCATACGTTCAAGAAGGGCTTTCCATTCCATTATCCATGTTTATGCTTTACTTTGCTTATGAAATTATGGATTTGTCATTTCAGTAGTAGGGCTCAAGAAACCTTAAAGCATTTCCACAGGGCACGCCCCTATCTTAAATTTTCTTTCATGACAGCACTTACATATATACATTAAGTGGCATTCCTAATTATTACTACTATGTTTAAACACTGCAATTTAATTTACACAGAGAAAGCATGAGCGTCGAGATTCCGAGCTAGCCTACCGGAGATTCAAGTTGGCACAGAGCTTGATGCGCGGGACTCTTGCAGCTGAAATCAGTGGAATGGGGATTGCTGATTCCATCCTCGCTAGCAAATCCGAAGATGAAAATAATAGTCGCTCGTCTTTCAACGAGAATTCTGGACCTGAAGGAGTCCCGGACTCGGAGGAGGCTTTTAAGAAGTTTGTGCAGATTTGTCACTGTGAGGCTGCGTCCGACGAACATTTTCACTGCAAAGTGGATACTTGTCGAAGTGTCTTGTTAAGGTCAGTATTACATTATTGTCAGACTTTATGTCAATAAATACATTTTAAAATGACCGACGAATCATTGTTGTTTTACATGTTCAGATCTGCGGACACCGCTTCAGATCACAGCAAAACGCACGAGATCGAAGAGCGCATCTCTTCGCTGGCATTTTTCACTGTGGATCCCGCAAATTTCGACGCTCAGGACTCGACAATCCCATGTGTTTCAGCCAAATGTCCGTTTCAAAGTCGAGAGAAGCATTATCATTGCCTCTGGGTAAGGCCAAGCTTTAAAAGCCTCAAAGCCCTCCAACTTTCGTACAGCTTACAACGTGCCTGACTCTCATTGACTTTCAATTTATATAGGATGGTTGTACCGAGATTGTGTTAGCAACTGGCGAGCCTTTCAGACGCTTTGAGCACTTCCGAACTCATCAATACACTAATAAACTGGAAGGAAGTGACAAGGAAAGCACTGATAACACGGACGGATTTTTCAGGAGGAAACGGGGTCGACCACCAAAGAATCGTGTCATTGAGGTATCCTCAGGCGCCCACGACACAGCCATATTTACCAGTTTCAAGTTACCGAAACCTCCACCTGGCTCAGGAGGGACGGACGGATCGGATACCGCGGATATGGACGTCAAGGTAATGAACGTTCTTCAGGTTATTAGTTGTACGCATAATGTTGAGCTCTACTTTAATTGACTCGAAATGTCTGCACAGGATCCTTTCGGGTTCCTGTCTTTCCCTGAAGGTGCTTCATGTCCAGATCCATCTTGTCCGTTTTATCAACAAACCAACA
>JAHZNF010001580.1:0-25786 GCA_027744215.1 Troglopedetes dispersus
CTCAAATCTGTGGGAATTGGAAATCCTTTTTACAGCAAATTAAAAGGGTAAATAAAACCTTTTCTGGTGATTGGAAGGATTCAAAAGAGATTTCCCTCTTTTTTATGAGATTTTTAAAGGCTTCCTTTGTCTGTGAAGTTTTGAAGTCAAAGTGTGAAGAATGGAGTGTAAAATGTATGCTTTTTTCGCGATGATGATTTTAGTTTTACATTTTTATGTGCACACAAATGACAAAATCAACAATTGCTCATAGTGACAAACTTAATCAACGAAATCCTAAAAATGCAAAATAATATTCTACACATTCAACGGTGCAGTTTACAAATTATTGAGTATTGAATTCAAGACACTGACCAATTTTGTACATAGATAACATGGGAACGACGCTTGTTGGCTATGTTATCTTCTATTTTTGTGCACCATTAAGTGGCCATCAAAAATATCTCAAACTATTATCTTGTTTTTTCTCTAAATTATCATCAATACACCAAAATAATGGTTTTGAAAACAGACAAAAAATCTCTGGCTTGACGGTTTCACAAAAAAACCGACAAAGCACACGCGACGCTATATATTCCATTATTTCTCATGTCCGTTTGAATAAACGGAAATTTACTTGCAAGCAAGGCACATTTCGAGAACTCATTTTTTTCATATTTATTTAGCAAATCAGTCCACTCATCCAATCGATTGGTTGACCATGTTTCTAATTCCTCTAACAGCCACCACCAACTCGTCATTATTTCTCTCCCCAAAAAAAAACACAAAATCTACTCAAGGTGCTCTCAAAGGTTAAGCTTCTGTTGTGTGATTCTATTTTACCAAAAACATCCTTTTTTCCTACTTCCTACTTGAGCTTCCACTTCACCAAATTTTTGTTGTCCTGCATGTCGCACAATTGCATAAATCTACGCTTGTCCATCATCCAGTCATCATCATCAACAAATAAAAGTGGTTGCATCCTAGTATCCAATTGCACAATGCGTACAATTTGCTCCGACCAAAATCAATAGTAAAAATATCTCAAGTACTTTTCTGAGCGTGCAACAACACAACAGGCATTAAAATAAATAGAGATTATCCTGAAACACTGCTCCTTTCCTTGTTTATTATTGCGAGCGCAAAAAAATTTATTACTAACCGAAGCACAAGCACTCTTCGGATGAAAATTTANCAAAAAAAATTTACTACTAACCGAAGCACAAGCATACTCTTCGGATGAAAATTTATAACAAATAATTTCCTTCCTTCCTGGTACACAATGCGTGTATTTTTTCAAGTGAAATTAAAATGCACACACGTTACCTCATCATACGTACGTACGTCTCTAATGAAATGAAAATATAATGTACGTATTTATGCCACCAGCAAAACGGTTTTTTTTTTGTACACAACAGCAGACCTCTTTACTCTTTGTTTACATTGTTGCTGCTACTAAAACAAGGAGCGTCCAACGTTCCCATTAAAATTGGAGAAAGAGAATAATAATATGGGATATTTTGAGTTTGTCGTGTGCCCACCTTTTGTTGATTTTTAATTAAGTCGGTACGGCGTGGCCGAGAGAGGATAATGTGGAATCTTGTAGTGCTTTAAATAGCTTTATTCCTGACAAGATTTTCCCCAGCAGAAGAGTGATTCTAATCGGAACGTTTGGAATTTTCATTCCGACCACCTCATTTTTTCCCTTCCTTCCGATCAAGATAAAATATATCTGCATTTGTCAGTCGAGACTAATACAATTCCCTACTTTCGAGAAAAAAAAGAGGAAGAAAAAGCTGGCTTAAGCTTCTTCCTCTTTTTTTGGAGTTTGCTCGACCACCTTGATTCATTCCTCGAAAGGGAGAGCAGAATAAAAAGAATGAATGAAGAAAAAAGGGGAGGAATTGGATGGATGGCGGTGGCAAGTCAATGAATAAAAGTGAATTCCTTCCTTCCTTCCATTGTCTCAGAGGAGGAGAGTATTGTGTCCTTCTTCCAGAGAATTTTATTTCCTTATTAGCGACATATGTCGAATCCATCGTGGAACACACGCGACACAATATTGTCTACTTACATGACCATCCCCACCACCACTACCTCTGGCGATATTTTTACTTCGGCTTGACACCAACAAGTCTCGAAACTTTTTTTTTCTTTTGTTTCACTACAAACCGCCTCCACTCCCTTTATACACTCAGTCTACTTATCAAAGTCATTATATAATTTTTTTTCCATTGTGAGTATTTATTGCACCGTCTCAATATTATATCTTATATATCACAAAAAAAGATTAAAAGGTAGCATTAGTGAACTCATAATAAGTNTTTTTTTTTTTCTTTTGTTTCACTACAAACCGCCTCCACTCCCTTTATACACTCAGTCTACTTATCAAAGTCATTATATAATTTTTTTCCATTGTGAGTATTTACTTGCACCGTCTCAATATTATATCTTATATATCACAAAAAAAAAGATTAAAAGGTAGCATTAGTGAACTCATAATAAGTTTTGTTATATGTGTGTGCATTTTTTAGATGCATGTGCGTTCCTCATTCCATCCAGGACGGAAAGGTGATACGGACTCAATTCGTGGATGATCATTGTCACAATCAGTGGTTGTGCAAGGCTGTGTGTGTGTGTGTCGACGGCAAAGCTCAGTGAAGCAAAGGGAAGACCAAAAGGATGGGCGATTGAGGAGAAGAAGAGCAAATAAAAGTGATCAACTTCCCCTCACAAAACAACACGGTTCGTTTGCCCTCCTTTTTTCTCCTTATTCTTCTCCACTTCCTCTTTCTATCTTGGATATAAAACAAATAATTCTTATAAAGTGTGCATCTTTCCCATTACATTCTTGTTCCGTTGTGTTTTCTCCAGTATGATCCGAATTACTGAGAGCTCTGCTCACACATTTACGAGTTTCCCTTCCTTCTTTCTTACTCTTTTTCATATTATTAGTCGTCTCTGAAGGAATGGATGGAGCTGATGGGTTTATACTTATAATCACTGTAATAATAATCCATTTACCACTGCATAAAATATTCCCTTCGAAAATCTCGTTCCCATGGTGAAAAACCTAGACAGGACGTATTCCGGCTATTTTTATTATTATTATTTTTTTGAAAAAAAAAGAACAAAAGACTAGAAAACACAAGGGTTGCATTGCACTGCAACATTCCATGTCATTCCAGTCAATCTTATGTTCCTTTCATTGAAGAAATAGTAGAATTTGTTTTGTAGTCGTCTTGAGCAGACATGGGCCACTCAGAAGCAGCCATATATACAAAAGCGTATATATTACAGAATTTTTTTTATCATGCTGCTTCGGAGCATTGATGGTGGTCCGTATTTTTCTCACAGCGGAGAAGCATCAAGCGACACATTTCTCCTTCACGTGGCTAGAAAACTAAGGAAGAAGAGGAGTAAAATTTATATATTTCCAGTTCCACTCTCTTTTTTTTCAGAAGAATGTTTTTCCCCTTTGATTATATAAAAATGGGAGAAGCCCGACAGACAGGCAGGCAGTGTTTTGTCGGGGAGAATTTTTTTTTTTCGGAGAAAATCCCCAAAAAAATGGTAACAGGGTTACTTCCCTTTCATCCCGAGAAAATGGTCTTCTACGTTACTCCACACACTAAAAAAAACTTTACTCTTACTTTACTTTCCCCCTTTTTTTCTCCGAGGCAGACAGACGGAGGAAAAAAAGGGGAGAAAAGAGGGTATATAAGGCATTATGTATTTTTTTTCTGAGGAGGATTCCATGTAGAAAAGAGGAGAATGAAGGAAGGGGGAAAAACTTGAAAAAAATGAGACTTTTACTTGGAAAATGTTTTGCTCCAGAAAAAAAGCGATCCAATATGTAAAAGCTGACTGACTGCATTTTTTTTCTTGCTCCGAGAGAGTTTGAATCTCTCTTCTTTTTATTTGTCTCTTAACTTTTTTACTGATTTTACCCTCGTCATCTCGGTGTGTGGTAGGTTGTTTCTGGTGAGAGTGTTGTTTTTTCTGGGTTGTGATATTCTTTTTTTTGCCTTTGCTTCTGGTAATAAAAAAATGTACTGTGGAGAAATGAGCGAGAAGCGTTGGAGCCTTTTACTTTGGTTTTTTCGAGTTTGTGTCTCCGCCGCATTCATCATCGCCTGGAAAAAGTAGAGAGATTTATGCTTTAAAAAAGGGAAGGGAGGGTGAAAACTGTTTTCTACCTTTTTATGGCCACTTTGTTAGGTAAAAGTGTGGAATGAAGGAATACTGCGCTGGGAACGAGTTTTGAAGAGATTCTTCACGAGAAAGATGGATACATGAAGGAGAGTAGGAGCAACAAAGAGATATTAGATGTGTTTCTGGAGTGCAGTTTAATGCGCAATAAGATAATATATTTTCGGCAGTTTTCAAAGTCATGCTTTTGTCAGAGTAGTGCACTTGGCATGCAGTGGGATGATGGGTTATCGATGTGAATCGTTTTTTTTTTGTGGAGGTGCAGATTCACTTTTAAAAACATCTTTAAAAAAATGAGAAGGACAAAGCCACAGAATTTCTCTAAAGCAAAAGAAGATTTTAAGTCACGTGGTAATTGAAGATGGGATAATTGCTTGTCTCTGGATGCTGCATCATTGTTCCTTGTCAGTTGAATAATTTATTGATGAGGCAAAAAAAGTAACAATAACGAGTGCCGCAGCATTCTCCTTTTTTTCTTGGTCTGGATTTCTCACTCGTTTGCTCGTCGACTCAGCTCATAAGCTCGTTACGAAGTCGATCAAGGAAGTGTGCATAAGTGCATCTCGATCCAAAAGCTTCACTACTCCACTCCCGTTTCCTTCAGGAATGAGCCCTATCCGGTGATTTTGTTCTCTTATTTGTTCTGCTTCTGATTTTCGATGATCAAATTTCACTTTTTTCCCAACTGTTTTTTTTCCTTTCCTTCTCGAACACTAACTCCAGTTTGCCGATGACTCACAAAAATACTACAATACCTCCAAAAATATACAAGAAGGAAACCAAGAACAAAAATTTAGTGAAAGGAATGACGATGCATCTCTTTTCTCTTGTTTCACCAGGTCACATGAGAATTCCACTTTTTTCTCTCTCGCAACTTGCTAAAAATAAAAAAAATCCTTGGTATTAGTTATGCGGTCATATCATCAGATCTCGGTGCATCCTTCTTGTCTGCTGCTCCACTCCTGCAACTTTTTTTCGCTGGCCCCCGGGGGATTTTTGTTTGTTTGGGGCCGCTCACTCACTTATTCATTCAAGTTGGACGGAGGGGCAGCGACCCCCAACTAGAATGCGACATGGAAGTAAAAACTTCCACTTTTCACTTTACTTAAGGCCAACTCATATGAGTGTCTCAACTGTGTGGTAGATTGTGTTAGGAAATATCTATAAATGCACTTTTTTCCGATTCACATTTCAATCCAGTCACTGCGCTCTGCACTTTAAGTAACAATTTTTGGAATTAAGGTGGAGCAAGCCAGCCAAAAAATTAGATTTTCACTTGGAGCACTCCGCAGTAGTGTCTCTGGTGAATCCTGTGGAACACAAATATATATATGTATTCGAAAATTAGGGAAAAAAGCTGGTGAGAAGAGGCGAGGAAGGCGATGAGATCAGATCTGGGAAGTAAAATGGGAGGAAGAGCTTATACAGTCTTAAACATGAATCGGATGCCTGCACACTGATTAATTTTCTGTCCTCGCAACAAGAGAAAAAAGAAGACCTCGAGGGTTATCCAAATGATGCAAGTCCTTTGAGTTCTTGGAGGAGTATCCTTACGTTAGCCGATCACCATCATGTCATTGATCATCGGTTGAGAATAGAATCTACGGGATTGATTGTTGACTCCATTGTGATGCATGAAAAAAATGGAGACTAACAATGTCATCATTATTGATTCTTATTCCAGAAGAAGTCATTTTTGCATACAATGCAAGCAAGCATTAACAACCAGTTTGGGTTCAGTGCACAAACTATCCCATCAGAGAAAAAGTCAAATGTGAAAAGAAAAATAAATTTCCAGTTATCCGATCACCACCATGTCATTGATCATCGGTTGAGAATAGAATCTACGGGATTGATTGTTGACTCCATTGTGATGTATGAAAAAAATGGAGACTAACAATGTCATCATTATTGGTTCTTGTTCCAGAAGAAGTCATTTTTGCATACAATGCAAGCAAGCATTAAAAACCAGTTTGGGTTCAGTGCACAAACTATCCCATCAGAGAAAAAGTCAAATGTGAAAAGGAAAATAAATTTCTTGATCGCTAGAGTCATCTTCTTAAGAAAGCGATAAAAAGGGAAAGTGACAATCTCGATGCAATCTCTTCAGTTCTGAACAAAAAGTAAAAAATATTTTTTTGTGGATGCATCATGCATCCATTCATTTTTTTAAAAGAAAGTCGCACCACAGATTTATTTTTTTGAAGAGAAGGGTGGGTGACTCATGTGAACAATTTTTTGAAGCTTTTTTACTTCAGTAGCGCAGCGGTAGCACACTGTGGTTGTTGAAAGATGAGTATTTTTTATTATCTCCAGAAAAAACATAACAGAGCACTAGTGAAAATGTCTCCAGCAAAAACGTTAAGAAAAGGAAGGATAAAAAAATTACATATATATTTTTTTCGGTGGTGATGTGATAGCAGGCGAGTTATAATAATAATGCTTCTTTTCTCTCGAGTGGCAGACGAGAGCTGTGCAGAGGCATTGTTGAGCATGAACACTGTTTCATCATCCATACCCATTCATCTCCGCTTGGTTCCTATTTTTTCTCTCTCCTTTTTGATATGAGAAGAGTGGCTAAGCTGATCTTGATCTATTTTCGGCTCTTCCAGGCTAAAAATATTATATATATAAAGGACGTATGGATATATGTGGGCATCTCCCTATGGGGTCCTGATTCATTTTTTTATGGGAGCATGATACACGCAGAGTTGGCTTGTGCCTTGTGTTAATGCAGAGAGGAGACGGGGAGGTTAAGGTTGGTGTTGATCATCATCATCCTTCGCTCTGGCTGATATTGATGATAGCACGAGCCCACACATTCTTTCTAGTGGAGGAGCCAAGGGGTTCTGTCAGCGTCCAATGGAAATTCCGTGCTACGCACCATTTCACTACTTAAGATGCAATTTAACAGGTCATTATAATAATTTTCTTGGCTTGAAGCGTGATAAAATATATGTTTTTGGCATATAACCCTGTCTTGTGTAAAAAAATGAAAATGGCTTCAAGAAGTCAGAAGAAGTTGAATGACATGCATTCACTGAGAAACACGATTTAGGTATGTGCATTTGTGTGGATGCGACTTTTCCTCCTTTTTTGTTCGATGGATGTGATGGAGTGTCAAAAGGAAATGGAAAGAGTGTCAAGATAATCCTGTCCGTTTCCTTCTTTATTACAAGGTTTCCTTGGAACTAAAATCTGTGTACATTTTTTAAGCCTATTTTCGGTGTTATTATAAAAAAATTTAGTTGGCTTCATTGACCAACTGAAACAACAACCCTGCACTTTTATCTAGTATGTAATACATGATGGTGCAATGATTTTACCAAATGGTCAACTCGTCCTGTTTTCGTTGGTCTCCATCCCGAATTCCTCTCCAATCATCAAACAAGATTTCTTTCAAGTACATGCATACGTTCAGAAAATATAAAAATATAATAAAAAAAAGTGTTCAAGCCATTTTGTGCATCTGGTTACATTTACTACATTTCTACACTTGTTCAATTTTACAAAAAACAACAACTATATTTTTGGAGACTTGACTTGAAACAAAGTTGTGGAGTTAAATACTGGTGGAGTAAAATGATTAGGTATTACTGACAAATATTCACAATCAGTGAAACACTTCTAATTCCATGTTTACAATAACATAACCATATTGAAATGAATATCTGGAAATGATACATGATTCAAGTAGGAAAATAACTCCGATCTGGCCACTTTAGTCCCCTGGTTTTTTTGTGTGTACATATATGTATATGTATGTGCGCAAAACACAATTCCAAGGTGGCTCCCTACGATGACTGCTGACAATGTCACCTTTTTTTACCCCATCACCATCCTCAATACATTGCGTCATGATGATCATCAGCATAGATCTTTTATTTCTGAAAAAAGGAGAGGGCTGCAAAAAAACTACAATAAAAATTGGAGAGAAAGATTTCCATGAAAAAAGGGAAGGGATATTGAACACGGAGAAATATTGATGTATATTTTTCTCTCTCTCAAATGGTATGGCGACATAGTAGCACATTCAGTAAAAAAAAACTTCTCCAGCCATTCATCCCTTTTTTTTCCTAAAATACTACACACACATCTCCATTATTATCCTTTCTTTTTTTCTCTTTCGATATTTTTTTTTTGCCGAAAAAAGTAAATTGTTGGTGTGATTCCTGCATTCATTGAGAAGGTTAAAAATCCCTTAGAAAAAAGCCTTACCCTTGCTTCATCTAATATGTACATATGTGTCTTATCTCGTACATGGTTCTTCTGGTAGGAAACCACCCATGCCATATTTTTCTAACGGTTGTTGTAACGTTCCATGAACCGAAGCACATATAGGCACCGAGTTGAGCATGGCACGCTATATTATGATGGTTCGCTTGCATCAACATGGCACCATCACACAAGTGAGTCGCGACAACGAATCCACTCTCGTCGTGTGCTCCACAAGCACATCTATTATTTTGCAGGAGTGGGAATGCCGAGATGTGAGAAATATAAAAATACCCTTCCTTTCCTTTTTTTACCCTTCTTACGTAAAAGTGCACCCTATCTCTCATTCACTTTGGCCATACATCCTTTATTTTTGGCCCTGCCTCAAACTTCCATCACCACACATTACACAACCACCGAGCTTGCTTGCTTCCACTTTAACTTACCCTTCATCATTTATATATTTTTTGGAGATATCTAGTTTTTTTTCTAGGAAGTAGGAACTAAACCGAGCACAACTTACACTGCTTTACATTATTTATTCAACATCAGAGACGTACATATATTTTGCTTCGTGCGAGTGTGTCCGTCTGGCTAAAAAAATATTGAGGGAGGATTTCTTTCAAATTTTACTTTCTTGATAACTTTGCAAGTCAACAATTTTTACTTGAAGTTAGCATCAGGGTTGCCTCTATTGTGTGAATAGATAGTGACTTGAAAGAAACTCTTTTTTTCGAGCTTCCTATTATAGTTCTCCTTGAATTTTCCCTAGAATTATTACCACACATTTTTTGATACCGGGTTGACATAAAAGGATGACAATTGTGACAGACCGAAGATGTGTTGGATGGTGAACTAAAAATGCTTTTCATTTAGTTTTCCTTCCTCCCTGTGTGTCTACTGTGGCCAAGCATACATATCCTTGCTTTTTTTCTTCTTCTTCTTCGTGGTTGAATGAAAATTGTTCAGTGTTGTTGTCGTCGTCGTGTGTCGAGAATGTCCTTTGACTCATCTTTCTATGTCAAAGCGACAGAGGAGAACATCAAAACCCTCTTTTCTTTTTCTGATTCTCCTTAGAATCTTTTTTTTATTATTGCAAGCACATTTCGGTGTGGGTTGCTGCGAACGCGAAGAAAACAGGGTAACAAAGATTTTTATTTTGAATGTGACCACACTACTATGTAGAGTAAAGTGGTGACGTAACCTGAAGTAACCGCTCAAGGATATCTTTTATTTTTTTTTGCTTCGGTGTCGCTGCATTTTCTAAAGTGAGGAGAGAATGGAAAAATCCTCAAGAGATTTTCAGGTTTTTTTCTTGTCCTCACTCCATACTACCCTTATCCTAAGTTTAGCAGGAACGGGTACTTTTTTTTAAATAAGAGCTGGTTTGTTTTCAGGTATATAGCCACTTCGCTCAGACGGACTCGGTTTTTAATGGAGAAACTGGAGATTTTTTTTTTGAGAAAAGGATCGGGTATTTTTTTTTGGTTGTTGTTGAGTTGAGAAGAAGAATAGGAAAGGATCCTTGATTCTTGAAGATATGATGCCACCACACCAAAAAATATAATCATGAGTCCCTTAAAAACTCCTTTGCAATATTTTTGGTGGTGGTGGCAAGCTGTTCCTTATTTTTTTTTCGAGAATGGTCCTATTATGCATGTCTGCCTGCATGTATGTATGACTTGCAAACATTTTGATGAATCCATCTTCCAAGAAAGAATTGCTATTCCGAGAGAGAGAGAGAGAGGATCGCATGGGAATAATAATAGGAATTAAAAGAAGAGCGGAGACAAGAAGTGCACAATTTTTTATGCTTTGTATTTAAAAAGAAGAAAAAATAAGTTAACCTTTTTTTAAAAAAAAATCTTTTTTTTCGGTTAAGGATTCATTTATGCGGTGATGGTGGTGGTAACCAGGATTGGTTGGCGAAAGAATGAAAAATTTTGTTTGAAAGGAAGTTTTGATGAACAACAACTTGAAGAATGAATAAGAGGATTCTTATATATATATATTGTTTCCTTTTCTATTCTTTAATTTTTTTGTGGACTGTGAACGTTTATGATGTACACACAAAAATAGTATGGACACAAGATATATTCTTTTGGAGAGGGAGATATATATGTGCAAGATTTTTTTTTTTATTCTGTAAATACGCAACCAAGCACGAATTCGGTCGGACGGACGTCCGTCTCATCGTCTTCTGAACAAAAAAATATTAAGAATCATCGTGCTTTTTGTTTAAGAATGAAATTGATTTCTAGTGAACTGTGCTCTTCAACTGTCGCTCTTTTTCTGATTCTCCTTTGTTCCGTCGGCTTTGTGAAAAGTTTCACTTTCATTCAAGTATATATATATAGTTTAACACATTCATATTTTTTGCTTATCATCCAAGAATAATATGCCACTGATATTTTGACATTTCATGGAACTGAAAATCATTCAAAAATAAATAAATAAATAACGCGATAAGGTTTTATATGAGTGGCCACAACAAATTTTATTGCTGTGATGACTCATTCTTTCTGAAGTGAAAAAATCTATATTTCACAACAACTCCGTCCTCGTTTCAAATAATATATAAAAATACCAATGCATACAAATTTACAATTCTATTACGATAATTATAATAATTTGAAATGATCAAGGTCCATTATATTTCAAAAGAATCTTTAATTGGATTTTCAAGGCGAATGTCTTGAGCCATAAATAACCAAAGACTTTCTTGACAAATGTAGGAACATGTGTACTTTCATGTTGTATACTCTGCTTTTAATTAGTCCTCTGTGCCCAGACATTTGTAGATTACACGTATCCACTTATCAGGAGACAAGGGGTTTCCTGTAAGTTTGTCTTGTACCACAATTTATCCTGCTTCATCATTCCCACACGATAAAAAAGTGTTGAGGAGCGACCAATACTTTCTTTTCAATTTAGTACCATAATTTCTCTACTATTCATTTTCGTATTCTGATTGTTTAAGCGAGAGCTTATCTATGTAGCACGATTCACGGAATTAAGAAATTCTCGTCCATACTACAACGTCTTGTAAGTACACCAGTTCTTTTTTTTCAAAACACATATCAGCATCACATTTAATTTACGAGTGTTTCCTCCGCGCCTCTGTGTACACTTCTGTAAATATCTGTTGTGAACACACAGTTGTAGAGATTGAAGACGAAAAGAGAGAAAAAAAACGAGAGGGTAAAGCCAAAAAAAAAGGATAAGGCCCGGTTTCGATCGGTAGCGATGGTGGTAACTGGTGATAAAAAAGGAGCTTCTGGGTTGTGTAGTACAAAACGCATCCAGCGTAGCATACACAGCTTTTGTGCGATATGATTGAACACGATTTTTGTACGCATCTTCTCTCCTTATTTTTCTTGTTAAGCTAGGTTCTGTATAATATCTTAGTGTGCGTTTTTACGATTACAGTTCGTGCACGAAGCAAGCAAGCAAGCATCGTTTTTTTTGTATAGTCAGCTTACTATTATTATGTTGAAAATAGGAAACTGGAAAACTCAACTGGAATTCCTTTGCCCTATCTCAACAAGGAAAACTAAAAGATGCATGCGTGAGAGACCCAAAACCTATGTAACGTACATATCTAACTGTATTCAGAGTGACATTTTTTTTCGAGGAAGCTCTGTGTGTGCTTAACGCGGTGTGTGCCTACATAGACAAGAGATCCTTTTTTTGTGTGCTTCCTCTTTTTTTTTCATGGAAGGTTTCTCTATAATGTAATATGCACACAGAGAAAAAAAAATCCTTCCTTGGAGTGGAATATGGTTCCTCTGGTTTCTCACTGACAGTCAGTGTTCATGTAGACCTCAGTGGAATAACACACACACACACATTCAGTCAGTTTTTTCCTCCCCTATTTTGTTCCTTTTTCGTCGAATCAAAAATTCTAATAGAAAAAAGTACTATTATATCTGGAAATATATATACATATGTAGTTATCAGGACGAGAAGAAAAAAAGTTGGATAACTGTTTGTGCAGCTTTGTTCACGAATCTTTTTCGGTTTACTTACTCTTGTGTGCTATGTAAAAAGAGCTAAAGGAATTCTTTTAGTGTGACTTTCTCAAAAGTGGAACTCTTTTAAAAAACATTTTTAAATTGGAGAGTTGACTTCCAAAAAAAATATTGTGAAGGCGGAGGTGTCTCTGTTCGTTTCGGAAAAGAGTGCTGCTCAGCAGCAGCACCGTATTTCTTTTATTTCGGAACAGTTTATATTTTGAGATGGTGACTGTGAAGTCATAATTAGTTGATTGCAAGTGATTAAAGCACTTCCAAGATCATCCCACCGTTTTCCTGATAACAAATTCTGAGAGATAAGACTTGTCAATCTTTTTTTTATAATATTCTGCGAAGAACATGTGAAGTCATATCTGTTTCCATCTAAAAAACAAGGTGACATGTAATGTGTGTGTGCTTCCATCAGAAAAGGAATAATTAATAAGCTACATATGACGACAATAACGAAGTAAAACTTGAACCTGGGAACCATCACATATATTATTTTTTTTCTTGAAGACCAGAAACAAAACTGTGAAACTGCGACGGTTATATCACAAGAGTCTCAATTTCTTCAGTCGAGCTTAACAACAAATTTTTACTTCTTGTCTGCTGAGGGATCATGAAAAATAATATCATCAATTAATATTAAACACCGTCTTTACTAAAAAATATATCAACTTAGTTTGACCTTATCATCATCACAATAACCGGTGAACATGTAAAGGAAAGCAAAATCTTGTCACGATTCCTTTGCCACCAAACACTTTTCGAAAGATACTGGGCACAAGTGTCCTGAAAATAAAAATTATAATGAAGACACTAAATTAAAATTCTCAAATCAAGTCAACCCCTCAATCTACCTCATTAACATGACCATTCTACATGTATTCCTCAACTCAACTATTTGAAGATACCAGTGACCTGAAGAAAATCTATTCATTCCACTAGAACACAATTTTACGTAACTACTTTACTCTGAAAAGAGATTTTTTGTTGTACCAGAAAACTAAAATATTTTATGGAAGGAGTGAAAGTCAAAAGTTAGGATAAAGTTATACAATTCTACTCAACAAATTTAGTCTGAATATAAACAAAAACTGTTTACCAACTGGACCACTACTCATCTTCGTATTACCAACTTGTCGATAAGCTACATTCCACCAACATTTCTACGGTTTTATCGACAAGCACAACTACGATTACTCCATCGGGATAAGTACCATTCTGCCATTAGTGCTGCTATTTGCAGGGCTCACTAATGAGAACTCAAGAAAACACATTTCAACTCGGGATTCGCATTGGAAGCGGCGAAAAATTCTTATCCGAAATAATTAAAATTTTTTGAAGATATTCAAGAAATCATTTTCTTGAAGAACAAAATTAGTCAAACACTCAACCAAGGTAAAAAAAACTAAATTTATTTAGTCAAACTTTACACTAAATGCTCCCTATTTTAGTATCTCTCTTTTTTTAATCTAGACATATTTTCCTTCCGTATATTTCCCCATCAACCTGTTTAGCTGTCCTCCATATTTGTTATCTTTGATCTGGATAACCTGCTTGAGAACCCTTTCAGAAAAAATATTGTTTGCATAACAAGTCCACTAATGGGTTTTAGTTCTCTGACCCAAAAATGGGGTGTTTAGGAAGGATACTAAAGAGAAAAAAAAGGATTAAATTTTTTATCATGCAAAGTAGGCAACCTGTTGTTGTGTTCTGTCTGGCTGGCTACCCCTTCCTTTTTTTGCCTCCATATTTTAGAGAGAGAGAGAGAAAAAGGGTTAGCCTTTTTCCCCCGTTTGAAGTATGATGATTATGATGATGTAATATTTGATAGGATGATGATGGGAAAACAGGTTTCTCCTTGTCTTGGCATTGAGCTGGCATCATGTCGACTAGAGTTCACCCCTTTCTCATCTTCCACCATTGAAAAAGTGGAGAGTGGTGGTCTATTGTAGTGCAATTATGATAGCTATTTTTTGTAATCATCATCATCATCATCATCCGAGGATCTCGCACAGCTTTCTTTTCAACACTCCCATTGACAGAGCAATTATGACACTCCATGTCTCCCATTTTTACCCCTTTTCACTCGCTCATAATTTTTTTACATAGATAATTTGAAAGGGGTAGAGTAGTAGTCATGTTTGTTGTTGTTGTTCAGTCACAAGTAAAAGATGGATGAGAGAGAGAGAGAGAGAGAGAGAGAGAATGCCGGGATGGATTCTATAAAGCTCACTTTTTACTATACAAATAAACAAGAGGATCATGACAAGTCGGCATCACTTCACACACACACACAAAAACTTTGAAAAAAGGGTTGGCTGCTAAAGGGATCAACCCTTTTCATCCATTCACAATTATGAAATGGTTCATTTCATATTCATAGTGGTTGTAAATCAATGTTTTTGAAAGGCATTACATAACCACACACACACACGCACGCATGCTCCCAACAAAAATTTATGTTTTTTTTTCAACAGAGAATAAAAAGGATGCATCACTCCTTTCTTATGAGACAGTAAAATTTTGTGACAATGACTGGGAAAATATCATTGTCAATCATTTGAAAGAAAGGATGCAAAGCAGTTTCATTTCAGCGCTCTTTTTCACTTCGAAAGAAAGACTTGTTTTCCATACAATGAATTTGACTGAGGAAACATTGTTACAAATTTTTAAAATGACATTGGAACAAAACATATGTAAATATTCTCCGAGTTCCTGTTTGTCCTCTGAGCAGAGCATGGATATTGAAAGTTTGACAAATGGATTCCTCTTCTCTCTAAAACAAATTTGTAGGGTAATCAGAATTTTTTTGAAGAGTTTATGTTAAATTCTGACTTCTTGTCATGCCAAAGTCGGGATGCTGATCAATCATTCTCCATTATTGGAAAATGAACAAATTGCATTCTGGCTGGAATCTTGGGCTCCCATCTTTAAAATCACAGTGCTGAATTTAAGAAGAATCGAATTTGAATGGTATGAACAAGCTTCAATCAAAATTCTTCATTCTCTGTATCCAAAAATATAATCATTTAGGCAGGATATTGGAATTGACCTTGGCTATATAAAGATTTGCATAGATATTTTCTAATCATTTAAATTTTTCATAATTTTATAGCAAAAATTTCAAATATCGCGTAGGTGCATTCCGATTAAGAATGTATATGTGATAAAATGCTTGATTTCTCCTTCTTCCAAACAGATCTCTTTTTTTCCTCTCAGATATTTATGTTCAGAAGTTTCAGAAATGTGGAATGAATATTAGGTATTCCAGAAACAAGAACTTCGAGCAAATAAGGAAGTAAACTTGAGTAAGTAATACTAGCATAGAATTCACTTAATATTCAACGAATTTCACATCTCCAAAATCCGTTTCTATTTGTCTTCCACGAAAACAAGGAGTTGGTCATGTCATGAGACCCAAAGCAATATCTTCAACCCAAGCCAAATCCCTAAACTAAGATTCCCTCACGTTGTCTAGTTACCTAACCTCTTTTCTGGTTGAATAATAATGTAATGGTAATAATAATGCATAATATTAAGCGTAATGGTGTTCCATACATCTTCTTCAAACAAAGTGTACAAAGCAACCGTTTTTTTCTCTTCTTCTTCCTACTAGTTGCACAAGTATAGGAATGTTGTGCATGAAACTGTTGCAGTAAGCAATAAGCCTTACATATATGCATACATATTAAAACTTGTTGATGAGAATATTCTTTTTTGTCAAGAAAAAAAAGAGAGAATTAATGGTGGTTCGCTTCTGCTCCTTCGCTTCTCTTCTGACCTTTCTTAAGCTCCTCATTATTATGTAATACTTGGATGGATTGAGGATCATGGTGACTGTGCATTTATTATTTACTTGGTTGTAAAACCCTGGCTGGATAAATAGGATATTTTTTTTGCCAAAATAAAAACTGAAGAAAAAAGTACTGACGAACGGTAGCCAACGAAAGGGATTCGGGAAAAAGGGTCTCTTTCTTATGTGCTCCCCGTTTGGAGCCTTTTTTCACGTGTTGATAGGGCGTCCGTCTTACAATTTCTTTTTTTGGTGAAAAGTATGTAACGGTGGTGATGTGGCAACGGAAAAGTAAACCCTTACACAAAAAAATGAAGCGTTGTAGGATATGTGTAGGTACTTTATTCATAATCAGCACACTTTTTTTTACATTTTTTTGTAGAAAAAAAATAAAGGAGACTTAAAATCTCTTGGTTCAGGGGTTACCTACAATGTAGTAGTAATATTCATAAAGAAAATGGAAAGAGGCATCAAGATTATTTACTGACAAAAAACCTTTTTTTTTGTCTTCTTTGAAAAAAAATCACAACGAGGACTTGGCTGAAGCAAGGTCTTCTCCTTTTATTCCAAGATATATTTTTTGTGCAACAATTGGCTCACATATTATGGAGTATTAGGTAAGACCTAGGTAGTCAAGGTACATATATAAATATGTAAAAAGGACGAAAAAAAGTTTATTGTTGCGGAAAGATATGCATGCATAGTGATGGAAAACATGTAGTAAAAATCCTTTTATTTTTTTGTCCAAACTGATTTTTATTGACTGATGGATGGTGATGATGGAAGTGGTGAGCTTCAACTTGAACTTGAAAAATTTGCTGGGCAATAAAAAAAATTATGGAAGTAAAAATCTCAGATAAGGCTCTGTATATATATTTTTTGGGGGACTTCATTTTATGCATTTTATGTAAAACATCTGAAAACGTAAAACCGTTGCCACTCTCCTCCGAAATTAGCAAGCTGGAAAAAAGTTATAGTTGATAAAGGATTTTTAGCTGAATGAAAGGAATATTTGTCATATCACAGTAGAGAGAATTATTATTTATACGTTTCATTCAGTTTTTTTAAAAAAATAATATAACATATAAGATTCTGTTGAGGTTGCGGCGGCGGTGGTGGCTATTGCCTTGGTCGGGATTTTTTTTTGTTCAATAGTTCATATTTTTGATGAATCGTGGGAGGCATTTTCAATTCTTCTTTGCATTGTTTATCATCATAGCTGTACCCACCTTCATCTTCATTCAATCACTGATATATTTTGAAAGAGTGATCTGGATCTTGGATTCTTTTTAGAATCCAACTAGAGAGAAGGGAGATTTTTTTTTTAAAAATATATAATATCATTCTTACTTCATATTATTCTTGTGTGTAAAGTTGCGTGGGTCCTGTCCTGCTGAGAGACAAGAATGATGATGAATCCAATTCATGAAGTAACGGTAAATTATTTGTGAACATTATTTTTTCGGTACATATATATTACTTCTTTTAAAAAATATTCTGTTATTTCTAAAATAGCGGTAGTTTATACCCTCACCAAAAAATAGTGATATTTGAAACCCTTGAGAAGAGAAAAATAAAGTATATGTATTGAGGAGACTGTTATTTTTGGGGGAAATTGAAGAAACCACAAGATAAAAAAGAATATAGGTTGTTGTTATTGTTAAAAAACAAATTTTTTTTTAGGAAAAGGCCCAAGCCCACGCCACCAGGTCGTGATGATCGATTACCTACCTACCTACGCAGTACTTTATTATTATTTTTTTTCTACCTTTTATCATTTCCACGAATGATCGTGCAAAGAAAAATATTATCAAGAGGCCGAAGCTCCTTTGTTGGTTCATGTGTCGTCTCTTGGTTCTAATTAGTAGTAGCTTCCCTTGTGCAAAGTTTAGTCTGAAGGGTGGAGTACTCAAGAAACATGAATCTTTTATTATTTTCGCTGGAGAATATACATAGTACAGATTAAAATAGTAAAAGCCTGCCACACAAAACTACAACAAGTCAGTTTGCTTTACGTAAAAGAAGATTCTACGTCTTGAGAAACCTTTTGATGTATGTACGTATTATTATTTACATAAAGTGAAACCCTAATTCACTCTTCACTCTGGGATCCTTTTTTTCCAAAGTGGTGTAGTAATAGTGATAAAGACTTCTCAAACAACCCAGTTGTGTGACCTGGTTCACTCCTATCAAAAATGAAACATGCGATAACGCACGTCTTTTTATTATGCTTTGAGGAAACAAAGAAAAGTTGTTAAGAAAAGATATACTGCAACAGTATAAACAAGGAGAACTTATCGCCGTGATGCTCACAAAAAAGTAGTATGATAGCCGTTTTACATACATTATCAGCAACGTCAGGAGCCTTAAATATTAAGATTGATGGAGGAAATAACGTCTCTGTATTTAATCCTTTTTGGTTATCCTGAAAAAAAAATACTACGGTAGACTCCTTAGTTCTCTTATCTCTTCATGTTTGTCAACCAAAAATGTATTGGTTTGGCTGTGTTCAAGGAACCTTGAGATAAACACAAGTGAAAATTTTTTAGCTGATAATAAGATGCAATATTCCTTGTACTGGCTCCGACGAGATAATTAATAAGTTTGCGATTAATTGTTGTTATTTACGTTTTGGGAATTCATATTAATTTGTCATTAAACAGCATGCGTAAAACATATAAAAAAGTTACATTGCAACGAATGCATGGAATGTAATTTTAAATGATCATGTCCAACAATATTTCAAACTTGACTCGAGTTTTACATTGTGCTACATACGTGTTGGCGCACTGAATATTATAATGTAAAGAAGGTGAGCTGTAAAAAGGACCTACCTACTAATATATATTCATGCATGCCCTCACAATAAACCTTCCTGGTTCCTTCCTGAATATGATTCGTCGGTGAGATGCTTCAACCCTAAAAATTTATGCCAGCTCAGTTTCATTGGATGTGTGAGAGATATTATGGCAGTCTCTAGAAACGTTGAAAACGTAGGGCTTACCCGGTTATGGTAATAATGTGGAAAGATAGCAGCTTTCTGACTGCTATAAAATCGGTAATATGTCTCATGCTGTCCCACCTTCTTCGCTATTTCCGTTTTGATATGTAAAAAAAAATCAAGTGATTCGATATTTTTCTTACATAATATATGCCTCGGTTCTTACATGAAACGTTCTTAAAATGTAGAGCTTCGGCAGGATTTATATGAACTTTCGTCCTACCTTTGGTTCTATCCATGGTATTTGAGCTTCAGCTTCTGCCGGTGAAAGGTGTTCAGTTTTTTATTTAAGAAATCGGTTTGCAGCAGAGTTAATTTTTAATTGCCGTGATTAAATTCCAACGTGTGTTTCGTAAATCGTATTGCGTACTGCGTCAAGGAAACGGAATTTCCAAGCAAAAAACATGGTTTAAATGATTTAAGTAAGATCATTTCTAACATTCACATTTCCGTCGATCAGAAATTTCGTTTTCGTATATGTGGGGTTTCCTGACATAACCAATTTTAATAAATATTTTCTCAATTTTTAAAAAAATAATTTCAGCCTTCTCGGACTTTTTCTTGTTGACATATCTTTGTAAATACTCAAAGAGAAAATTACTATCATGCATGTTGTACTCAACTTTCCATTTCCATTCTTTATTTGTGCAGGTGTGGGACGCTTTCTATAAGGAAACTTTGCTGACCAATAAGAAGGAAGATCCACAGTCTTTGTCGCGTTACGAGAAAGAACTACATTTTGCCATCCACTGGGTCCCGCTTTTCAACTCAAGTCTGGCACCAGAATTTTCTGGAGCGGCGTGATGAAGGAGCATGGAGATAACGGTTCGACTCGAGGACTACTACCGACCTCCTCGCACATTTCCTCCTCAGATAAGCTACTTCATGATCAAGAACTCCAGCAACTGGTCACATCCAGCATTCCATCTCCACCTTACAATGGGCTCTCCCTGATCAACGCCTCAGCCGCTTTGGTGTTCGGAGCAGATCCGCTCTACTCCACTCACTTGTTTGCTAGTCTCGCGGCGAGCAATCCGAATGCCAGGTTTCAGCTTCCAATTCCGATCCCACTGGCTCTCCAGCCCACTCCTGCGAATCATCCGGTGCACCACCATCTCCATCCTCACCATTCCCAATTGTTTCATCATCTTCCGGCCGCCGCAGTCACAGCGTTCGCCGCTCTGCCTGGAGCAACGCTTCCGAATCCTGCACAACTCGACATCTTATCATCGTGGGTGAGCGAGCACACGAGCAAAACGAATGATGACAGGAAGATCACGTCCACGACCAACCACGCCACGCCCAACTCAACCACGAACGTTAACAATAATAACAAGACTACGGTTGCTAATCTCAAAGGGAAAAGGAATGCCCAAGTCGCTAACAAAAATATCAAGAACTTGGCAATTACCAAGCCAAGCAAGAAGACTGGACTAAATAAGGACGCAACACCAGGAATCACGAACTTGACGAAACCGAATCGGAAGAATAGTAGTAAGGCTTCACGGGGCAACCTGCTTCATTCTGAGGGGATCGTGTCGTCCTCCGAGAATGAGATCACTGTGAAGCAAGAAAGGTTCGAGAAGGAGACTGAGTCGTATACCATCAAAGAATCTGTTAAGCCATTCATTGGGAAGATTGAGAATGAAAGTCACATTCAGAAAATGGAGATTGAGCGAAGCCCCCTCCCTCATCTGAAGGGAGCGAAGGTCTCAGTTCGTGCAGAAAACAACATCAGTCCTCCTGTGATTTCGAATAATAACAATGTAAACGGGAAAAGTCAGGGTCAAATCAGTCCCGGCTCGCAGGCACTTTCGGAAGTGAGGAGCTCTCAACGAGGAAAGGATATCGTCACCATCCATCCTCCTCCTCCTCGAATTCGTCTCCAGACACATCACCGCCGCAGTTGCTCACTCCAGCGAGCGGGACCGGAAGTGACCGGAGTGTGACTGAAGGAGGGAGAAATTCTATTTCAAATGGAGGCAGCGTCGGAAGCGTGAAGCGGGAAAGGAAGCCTCGTGAGACCAGAAGAATCATTAGACTTGAACCGAACAAATTGTCATCATCCACGCCTCTGACGTTTCTCCCTGGGACGGCTGTTCCGGAACAAGACCATCCAGAAGATTTGTCCATGAATGGAAACGGACTTCGCAGCAGACACTACAGCGGTTCCAGCTCAAGCGTGACGGCATCCTCGCCAAGTCCACGAAGCGGCCTGAGTCTCATTCACCATAACCATAGACCACTAATTCTCGCGCCGTACTGCAACTCTAACACGAGCTCATCTTCGGTGGAGGAAACACCAGATTTGTTCAGTGACGAAGACTTGCGCGCTGCGGATAGCAGCACTAATGGTAAGAATGGGTCATCTTCCTATGATGACATCTCATCACCATCCCATCACGAGTAGTAAGTTTTGAAGACACGAGTGGATTGTATAACTAACTATATTTTTTTCTTTCTTATCGTCGCGTAAAAATTAAACTAATGTTAATCAGAAATTTTACAATGGAAAATTGTAAGCGTAACTGAACTACCTCATGAAATTGTGTAAAGAAAAAATGTTTGAAGGATGAGAGAGGGAAAATATTTTGAGAAGAATTTTATCCGTCTTCGTGTAAGACTGCATTCTTGTAACAAGTAAACAATATTATTCCTATCTATTATGTACAACATCACTACACTAATTAAGCATCATATTTATACGGTATATATTTATATACAATTATATAAAATTTTAAAAAAAAGTTATATGTAGTTAAATTAATGTTTGAAACTGCGAAGAAAACAAGAATTGTTTTCGACACAAATCAATTTGCAACTTATACGGGTTCCATAAGTTACAAGATAACAACCATAGTTAAGACACAACTCTAGTTAAGAAACAAAAAAAAACATATTAGTCGTATCTATTATGTTGATCATATTTTAGTTGAGAAATTGTACAGATTTAAATTTTTCCCCTTTTTTCTTCCTTTTTCGTTCTTTTGTTTTTGTTTAAAAAAATTTCAATCTCATCATTTTTTGAAGCCAGTTTCGAGTTGAACGTCCTGAAATGAAATGCTCAATTTTAGAGAGATCTCTTTTTGGAGATTGAACTGATGATATTTTTTTCCAACGGAATTAATGTACCATTTTTCTCGCATTCCATCTTATTTATTTTTCAAAAAAAAGCTAGACGTGAGCAAGATGAAAAGAAGATAGATTAAAAAAATAATGTGTGTTAGGTTTACGCAAATGAAACCGGTAAAGTGTCAACATTCACGGAAGTGATATGTTGGCACACGCAAACCTCAACAATCGAACAATAGTTTTAGCATAAAATTTTAAGGAAAAAAAAACAAAGTGATGAGTACATAAATCCTTGTGTATCTTATCCCGGTGTCAAAAGTGAACTTGATCTAGAATGTAGAATTATCTACAACTAATTTGTTACAGCTTAAATCCAACCACAATTATAAATTAATCTCTGAAAATTGAAGACTATTTAATAAAAAAGATGAGAGAAAAAAAGTGAAGATAAAAAAAATATTTTTTGGGTATATAAAAAATGCGAAATCTGGAAAGAAGAGGTAATCTGGAGAATGAATAAATATTTTTTTTCCAAAATTTATACTGTAACTTTTGTATACTTGCTTCCTCTACAAAATATCTATTTTGAGCGACTTTTGTAATGTAACCATTAAAGAAAAGAAGATAATATTGAGTAGCTATATTATATTATATATTTATATCTGAAACAATGCATAGTAGCTTTGTTTAAGAGAAAAGAAACTTGAGTCTACAAATCACAATCTAATCCGAAAATCATGCACAGCTGCAAACCTGCCTGAAGGGATCACACAACAGTAGTAACTCAAAAGAGTTGTTAAAAGTGTGGTCTCGGATTATGTAGGAATCAGTCCATGATTTCGTCAATTGAAACGGATTACGGGTATTACAATTAAATCTACAACGTAAACTATTTAAGCAATTATAATGAATTAATGAAACATATTTAATCGCTGAATCTGTACAGCAAGTAATACTTTAAGAAACATTATTACTACTAAGGCGTAATATTCATATTTGATATTAGATATTTAAGCTGAGATTGGTGAAAAGTTCCTCAAGTATGAAACTGCAAAAGAATAGCAACTAAAGAAGTGCATACACATTTATATACTGAATTGATAACCTGCAGCAGTTGTTTCCTGCATGCTCGGTGTAGCAGGTTAAATTTTAAAATATATTTTAAATGGTGACCTCCAAGCTTGTCGTATGATCTACCTAACCATAATCAATCTACTAGGTAGATTTTTTTTGTTTTTCAATGTTTTTACTATAAATTATAAATTCAGAAACATGATCTGGGACTTAAATGTTTTTTTTTGGGTGAAAAAAAAATTAAGCGTAACTTCCTTACAACTAAACTCTTTTTTTATACTCATTTTTGGCTGTATAGAGGATATTTAGATTTATTAAAGAGATTAACTAAATTTAAATAAATAAATATTTATTTATTTATTAACTAAACTCTTATTATATTATGGTTTTCAAATCAAAATAGGTCAAAATTCAGCAAGTATGTAATTTGTATGTACTTCTTTAGTGCTTCAGAGCAGCACTTCAACCTTGGCGGGTTTATTTTGCGAGTCTTATGCGATTATTCTTTGATTAGTGTAAAAAACAATTGCGTGAAACAGCGGGTTCGTCAATCCTCGTTATGCAATGCAAGCAACCTAAAAAAAGTTAATTCCGCTAGATACAAGGTCAGTTTAAGTTTGTCTCGTACCACCTCCAAACTAGTATTTATTTCAGTAGGTTATCTAATTTATGAATTCAGTCGAGTAGTAGATACACACCTACTAATTTATTTATTTTTTAGTTTAAGACTAATTTTAAACTTGCTTCCTGAACAAAAAAGTAAGGGAACCCAGTAGGGTTACCGATTACTTTTGTTGGAAAGGATTTAGGATGAGCAATCCCGGTAATCATTTTTTTTTTCAGTTCTATGATATGTCATGAAAGATTATCATGCGACTACCTTGTATATTCTTTCATTTTATTTAGCCACTTTAGTTTTTGGTTTATAGGTTGCTGCATTGCATAATACTCAGACGTATGTATAATGAACTATTTTTACTTGATTTATTACTCAGCAACAATGATATTTAACATTCTTGTCGTGCAACTAGAAAAAAAAATGATAAAACATATAAGATCATTGTACCTTGCGTATTATAGTTACGCTATTTAATTACCACAACAAAAAATGAATTGTTAATTCCGGTAAATATTTTATTCAGTATAATAGGATTTACATTATTACAGCTCACACAAAATGTGATGATATTTGGTATCGTTACATGATCAAGTATTGTATTTTAAGATTGATTTCTACCGGTATCTGAACTTTCCAGTGTGCTTTGAATTTATTTATTAAAAAAAAACAAAATATTAACGCTTGTGAATGTTTTTTTTTTTGGCGACGGAGGGGCAACCTGAGCTTGTTTGTTCCTGCTCTTGTATGTATTTATAAATTTATGGGTTAGTAAATCATCCCACTGGTAAATTTTTTATTGTCCATTTTTTAAAATGGTGATGAAATTTTTTGTAGCTCATTTACATACTAATAATAATTATAATGTACTGTAGAAAAAAATATGAGAAAAAATATAGTCTATAACAAACGTGATGGTGATTCTCAACACGGGTATTTTCATCTCCAAAATAAATATTTTTTGGAGAGTCAACAATAAAAACTAAAACTAGTGAATATAGGCGATACTAAGAGATTAATTTTATGGTAAAAGAAACGCTCCGGAAACTATGGTTTTGTCATTGAAAAGTGGTTACCGCTTCATTGTCATTATTATTACTAAGTTAGGAAACAAAAACATTACTAAAACTAGTTTTCTTCAATGGTACCTTTGTGAAACATGAAAGTTCCTCAATAAAACTACATCATAAAACTAATTTAGCTATATTCAGATAAGGTTACCAATTATTATTATTATATCTACGAAGTGTCGTTACCTTGTTTTGATGATGTGTAAATAAACTAAAGGAAGGATAAAGGGAACTTCAACTCGATGAAATTAAAATGTGAATGTTTCAATTTAACTATTCTACTTTGTAGTTCGCGTAGTGCATCTTCTTTTTCGTTTCTTTGATAACTTTTCCTTTCGAAAAATGTAAAAGTATACTAAACAAATATAGTATTTAGTATTGGATTATAGAAAAGATAATTATTTTCTGTATATACCTTCCAATCTATATGGCTGATATTTTTCCTGAAAAAAATATACTGTTTTCTCACAGTAAATCCGATATTTGTGCCATACATGGAGATAGTATAATGTATGGAGAATAATAATAATTATCCTCTAGAAACTACTATGACTCAATTGGAGACAAGTCATAAGCTCATCTGGTGTATTTATTTATTTCATTGATTGTTTTTTTTTGTTCGATAAATTTAGATGGTCTGTTGTTTGTGCTGTTCAATTGGGTGTCGTCGTAATGAATTATCAATTGATTCTTGTCAATCTTGTAATGCTATGCATATTGCGCGAATTAAAT
>JAHZNF010001581.1:0-13451 GCA_027744215.1 Troglopedetes dispersus
TACTTTCTGTAGGAAAGACCCTTCAGCTGATGTATGTATATTAAAACTTAAATACACACAATTTCACCTACTCAGAAAAAGGACAAACGCAAAATAATGCACTAAACCTTCTCGGGTTTTCCAGTAATAAACTTGTTATGTTGATACAACAATATATTTTTATATTAGCAAAAATTAAAGACACTAATTCCAAAGGTAATATAGCCCAAATATGTGCGTATTTTCCAGAGTATAAAAATAGGCCTGTTACCTTCTTGTGACGTTTGTTGTGATTTTGGGATCATTGATCAAGGCTGTACACGCGTAATTGAACACTTGATAAGTCAGAAGCACCAGCAACAACCAAAAAAAGTAATTTGATTGGTAGGCATTATAGTGTGCCTACATTTTGAAACACTTGTTCGAAATGTCCCGAGAATGACGCTTAAAGACTTGAAACAGGTTGTATTTTCCTTAAATTGGCTGTACAACTTTTTTATGAGAAGTGGTTTCTGCAGACTGACTTAAATGTGCATACATGCACACACTCCATTTATGATCCGATCGAGCTTGACGTTTGTTGTCCCTGTTCGCAGATTGGCTGATCTTTTCCTCCAGGGAAAGTTTTACAAGGAATTGCAATAATCATTTCTGTTCCTTGTGTCAAAGCGTATAGGTCATTACATGTCATTTATGACTGGCTCGTGATCACACTGAATCATTATTGGTTAGTTTGGGCAGTGTGGTACTTTAGTGCCAATGTTCATTCCTGCTGACACAAAAACAACCATATTTTACTACTTTCTAGACTTGCCTGGAAAAAAAGGATAACAAAAAATGAGAAAATAAAAGCCCGCACACAGTCTGCTCATTGTCGTAATCATTATTTCGCTCACAGTTGCAGTACCATACTGCACAGCAAAGTTAAAGTAACGTGGATAAAAAATTTCATATCTTTATTAGTCCTGGCAAGCACGCTATAGAAGTGACGGAAGAATTGAATATGGTATGATATTTTAGTCCTTATAAGTGCATTATGGCTGTAGGTTTTGTCATGCTTTTATTGTTTTTGTGTCCCAAAACTGGACAGTGCTTAACATACATAGGAGGTTGAAATATGGTATGGTTCTATGAGGATATAAAATTAGTGGATTATATGGCGATTTTTTAAGGACACAGAACATAGAAGTCATGTTGGCTCGAGCTTTCGGTAGCCAGCAGTGGTGTGCACTGGTGCAGAGGAGGAAGAAGTAGTAGAAAGAAAGATGTTATAAAAATGTTGTCGGATGGGATGACGATTACAAATATTGAAACAAGAAATGATTATGAGCCTCTCTGTGGGAGTTCTAGTTTATTTCATCTTTCTGAACTACAAACACAACAGCCATATCACTGTCATTGAGCGAATGCCATGCCCCATCCTACAACAACAAAAATACAAGCTTGCTCACGTTTGTTTTAATGATAATCTTTGAATGCCGCGATGGCCTTTTGTATTTGGGAGTCTATTTGTGTAAAAGTTGTTGGACGGAGAGAGCGTGGTTAGCAAAACTCATCCTGCCCACGCTGGAGCATTAATGAAGTTAAATGATGCTTCCGGAAGCGTTTAATTTAATGAGAACAGTGAATATCACCGTGTGGGACGGATCGTTTAGCATTGTCACTCGCTTCCCAATTTCCCATTACACGCATTTGTTACAATATATTCTTTAAATCCTGTCTGAACTTATAAATATAAGACTAAGCATTCAGGGATTTCGAGTGAAGTAAAATGCATATTTTTTTTTACTTTTTCATGATTTTCCGTCCCAAATTATGTGTACTTACATGAAGTAGGACAACTCTGACAGCAACAGTGAAGGCTATCAGGCAAATTAAATTATACATAGATTCTCAGCGTTGTTCCTCGCACCACTCCTTTCTGTCAAACTCGAATTATTCAATAAAATTTTTCATGGTCTATGAATTAATAGTAATGATTCAGCAAAATAATGTCTGGTATATAAATGGAAATGCACTCGTTTGGTGACTGACTAAAATTTATTGAGGGAGAAGGTCACTAATGACTCCTTCAGTTACATATCCCCGATATTTTACTGCAAACTACGAATAAACTGTCCCAATTGCAAGACTTTGTTAGAATTTGTGATATGAAAGCTCGTGTGGTTTTATGTCTGTCACTTGGTAGGCACGTGGGCGTATTCAAATTCTTTGAGAATCCTTCCACCATTTACTTGGTACACATACTAGTGGTATAAGGTGGAATGGGATTGGATAATTTTAACTATCATAAAAGCTCGTATTTTTAGGAAAGTAATGCCATTGCTTCACTCTTCAGTAAATTGTATGATATTCATGCGACAGAAATTCCTTTGGAAAGTTTAGCAACGCAAGGATAATGTCTCACTAAAATATACGCAGATGACCTCTTGCATGTTTGGATGAAATAACGTCTAGACATGAGGATTTGAAATTCTAGAATGACAAGTATGGAATCACTTAATTTAATTTTGTGATTCCGTAATAAAGTCAGTAATTACAGACATCAGCAATACACCTCCATTTGAACTACCTTTGATGGGAAATTAATTTCAAGAGTGACTTGTTTTACTCTTTGTTTGTTACCTGCAGTCGACCATATTTAGAAATTCAAAAAATTTAAGACATCACATTTAGTAAGACATACCATTAGCACAACACTTACCCTATCTTGTTCTAGTGATAAATGATAATATTGTGTATATGTTAATCTACCCACTGTAATTTTATAAACCATTGTATTTTACGCTCATAAGAAGAAATAATTTTGACAGGGTAAATAGGAAATCAAAAATGCATTCACTTTCGTCCAGAATAGAGTCACCTCCGCCTGCCTATTGCTATAAGCTGATGTAGTAGATCCATCCACTGTTGAACTTGACTTAATAAAGAGTAGCTATTACCCAAGGACGTAATTAGTGCTTTAAAAAATCACTTTTCACTGTAATCTTTATTTGATACATCTTACTTTGAATTTATCATCGTATCACCAAGATTTATCGTAAATAACGAATGCATGAACATAAGCATGGAATTAACAGTTATTACTTTTGTTTCTTGCTCCACCCCTCCAACAATACCTTACTTACGAACTCCTTTTTTATGCCTTTCCATTATTGTAAACATAAGGTGCAAAAGAAGATGCAGGATTGAGCTGAGGAAAAAGCGTCACACGTTCTTAAATGCATTTCCTTGGTGCACATCGTTCCAGTTCTTCCATGCAGCAATATTTCTAGCGTTAGTATAAATTGGCTAGACAAGTATTACTCCAGTCTAAAAGGTAGAAAATGTAGCTGTTGTCAGGCTAGTAATCTTGTCAAAGTGGTTGTACAATATGTAAGGCTAGACAAGAGCATTTCACAAAAAATATTGTAGGAAGGGGAAGCGACTCTACTTTTGAATGGAAGGCACGACGAACTTTAATAAGTGGTTCTTTCATTAAGATAAAAAATAACAGATTCTTAAGATGTTCTAATTATAAAAGGACAGCTTTAAACCCTCGTTTTATTCTTTTAATGTTTTCGCTTGTTCACTTTGCTCCTTTTTTTCCAGAAGTTACTACACAATGCATGTCATTATTCCGTTTTCTTTCTCCAGCTGAAAAACTCAACTACCTTTTAGTTCATTAGGAGCCGACGTGGGTAAATTAAGAACGGTTTTTGAAGGGCTTGGCTTCCCTAATAAATCATAATGTAATTATTAGTCGGCAGGGAGGTCTTTTACCTTTCATCTCATCATCTTCTTTTATTACTTGCTACACTCAAGAAGGATGCCGAATTGCCTCTTGTGCTATTGTGGTAAACTTGTTTTTCTAAGTGGAAATACCAGTAGTGCACTCTTCCATTTTCGTGAGCAGATATTCCAAGCAAGGACCTTCTACATATGTAAAATTATTCCGTTGCTGACTAGGAAATCCACCATTTTATAATTTTTTTGAGATAACCAGAGATTCCTTTGTATGCATATTGACTGGTAGGATCGAAAGGTTTAAGAAAGCATATAATAATATGTGACTCCAACATATTATGCACAATATGTGCAAAAAGCTGGCTTAGGAAATTCACACGATCAGCATCCTTCTTTTACCAGTATTTTTATCGGTCGTATAAATCGACTCGACTAAACATAAATCAAGGAATTACCTTTTCACTTAACTTACGATCGTTGTACCTTGCATAAATAACTTTCAAACTTCATAAATTTTTTTTCAGCGTTCCTTGGGAAGAGCCCAGTCTGCGGTGAACTGATCCTCAAACCGAAACTTGGTGCACACGAACTTAAAGTATGAAAGGAAGCAAGGGTAATCATTCTACTTAAAATGGGAAGGATGTAATTGCTCACGAAGATAATCAACATGTTCACACAACTTTGTGTAATAAATGTGTGTCTAGTTAAAATTTTAGCTATTGTACGAATTTGAAAACGTATCTCGCTCACCACTTGGAACCTAGTGAAAATAAGAATGTACGAAGGAACATCAACTTTTTTTTTAAAAAAAGTAATAGTTCCAGTGGAGTAATTTTTACGTGCAAAAATAAAGACCCTTTGGGAAACTTTACCCTGCAAATCATGAAGGATTCCAAAAAATGACAGTAAAAAATGTGAGGGCTAAAATCTAAAAAAAAGTTTTTTCTTACTTGCGGGATGTTTACCTCACAAAGTATGGTGAACATGCACTCTAGATATTATTTACCTTTGTACCCACGAGCTTGATTTGAGAAACTGTCGGTAAAGCACACATGTTCTACATGCAATTCACGGGTTGTTTTTCTTCATGAACGCGCGCCCTGTTACCACCACTTGACAAAGTATAACATTGTTCAATGTGGAGGCTAGAATAAGTTTTTGCTAAAGTTAAAGATGAGACTGGAATCTCTAAAATGTGTTTTCACACATGCCAACATGCCCCATGTAAACGCATACTTATGCATGCACGATCACCATTTCAACTCAGACATGAAGAGTCACATTTTTGCCGAAAAAAAACTCCGTTTCTAAAACAGAGAAAAAAGGAATGGGTTTGCTGACATGGCCAACTTTAGATGAGTATTTTATGAGCTAGTGAAAATGCAAAGAGGAAAGAAGCTTCAAAAAAATGTTGGTAGGTTACGATATGATCATTGTAGTAAGTTGTGTCTGTTCTAGTAACAAGTCATACTGCTGGCATTGTCGGTCCGCCGCAGAACAAAAAAAATTTTTTGTAGTTAGGTTGTTAACACACTGCTCCGAAAAGTAGACAAGATCTGTCGAGAGAGCGTCGAGTCGCTTTCTACACGTACGTATGTATGTATGGATCTCTAGTCTTGCTCACCTACATTTTTGCCAGTTTTTTTCAAGACGGGGGAAAATCATTTATAGATCTGGTGTCGATATTAAAGACCAAGTACATTTCCTGTTTTCGAAGTGAAAAAAATGCCACTTTGAAAGTAGAGACGAAATATCGCCAGCAGACCACACCAGACCACAACTTTCCTGAAAACGAGGAAAAACTTTCGCCACAAGAAAGTGAGGGAAGAAGCCACAGCTAAGCCGCAAAATGTACTGTGTTCGAAAGCTTCACACAAGCACAAGTAGGTATGTATGTATAAGCTGGAGTTCTTTGTACTATAATATGGAATTTTCTACAAGGTGGAAATGAAATACACGCTTGCCGTTTCCTATTATTAATGGCTAGGCGTTTTGTTTTCAGCAACTTATTCATGCGGCAAACGCATCATGCCCTTTCCTACTCCCACCATCGCAACACTCAGAGAAAGTCATACTCTCACTCGAGCTTATGCGTTTTCATCAGCAGTCCACCTACAAAAATGAATGCATTAAAATGTACACATGCAAAATTGCCCGCTGAATTAATCATTATCATCTCGCCGACCCGGTCTGTTCTCTGTGTTATTTTAGCATTGTATAAGAAAGGTTGAATGGTCTGTTCCTGTTTTACATTCGCCAAGGCTGTTTTCATTCGTCTCTCCTTTCCCCAGGACAGATCATTTTGAAAGGCTACATGACATATCTATGTCATGTCATTGTTGTTTATAATCTTTTAGGTGCAGTCCGTTAAGTAGAGGGACATGAAAGTACTTCTGATGCGGTGGTGACGTAACCGTGCTGGTATCTCACATAAATAACATCCTTCCACAGGCTGTTCCACCACAGCCTTGGGAGCATTCTTCACCATGGCTGGAATAATATTTATCGCATTAAAGTATAAAAGATAAGCTAAATGTAAGTGGGTGTAGAACAATGCAACATTTCCTTTCTCCTCTGTTTTGTTTTCTCGTGAAAACGAGAGACGCAACGCAAGCAGCCAAGGGATTTTTCTGGGGGACGTGGAGTGACGTGTGTGTACACTTACTCCATTTCACCCTTTCACTCATGCACTCATGTGAATAAATGGAGCTGAAAGTTGCTCTAATTTTTATAGCTTGCTATAGTTATCGTTTGTAGAAGTAGTACATTAACAGCTTTTGGATCTTATCTTCTTGCTGGAACCGACTTTTTTTCTGCTTTCCATTTTATCCGGGCGTGTTAACAGGCCGTCAGGCATGCAATTTCTAAACATACGCATTTAATATCAGGAAGCAATTTTTTTATGGTACCTAGTTCAAAATGCATTAAAAATCCGTGTGTTAAGTTCAAACCGAAGTACCCAAAACTTTCTTTGCAAAACATGTTACCTTATGTATGATCCCATTTTCTCTCGCCTCTGCTGTGTGTGCTAATGAAAAATGCGAGTTGCCGACTTTTCCGCTGGTGCACTGCATAAATGCTGCATGGAATGTTCAGCGAGAAACAAGGCGTCCTCTGAGAATTTATTTACATGTCGTTGACTTTTTCTTTTCTGTGAGACAGTTGCCATTCGACACAAGGAATTTCTGATTACTTGCATATACTCTCTTTGTGTAGAGCAAACAAAGTCCATTTGATACCGTGAGATACACAATGGAGCACAAGATTTTCTTATAGTAATCTGCAGCCGCTTAAGTAGCTTTCGTATTAAAAAACGTGTGCTCTCTGTTCTCTCTCTTCTTCAATGAACAGGAGGCAGAAGTACAAGTGAGCAGACTACAAAGGCAAGGAAGCTTGCACAAGACTGAATTGCTTTCTTCTTTACCAATTCATGATCGCTTGTATTATTACTCCCCTCATCTTCCAGACACGCCACATTACATTTGACTTTCGTAGGGTTGACTGGAACGAGATAGGAAGACAAAGAGGAAAAATGTTCCTCTCTTTTTTGCATACAATGCAGGTTTTTTTTGCAGCATGTGAGTGACTGGTGGAAGTACACAAGTCGTGCTGTGGAGCATATATGTAGTAGAGGAAAAAGTCGACAGGCACCTTGCTGAATCTGCTCCTGTGTTCTCCTTTTATATCTCCAGTTTCTTGGTATCCCGACAGAGGAATATAGATTTATTTGTGTCGTGAAATTATATAAGTGAGATTTGAAAAAAGTGAAGAGAAAGGATTCACAGGAAGACTCAAAATGTTCTTTCTCTCTATAGTAGTAAGGTATAAAAAAGGGGGAAGAAATCATGGTCTTTCACTGTTTTCCGGGACTTTTTGAATAAAAAATAGGAAAGAAATGAGCATGTGGCGGGAAGCTCGTACTCTCACAAAAAACGTACCTTTTTTTGTTCGAGGAAGCAAAAAAAAAGGTAGGTATGGAAGTATATTTATCTAAAATGCCCGAAAGGAGTAAGGTGGAAGGAAATAATAGGAAAAGTTAGTGGCGACGAGTGTGGTGTGATGATATGATAGTAAAGTAGCGATGCTGGTGGCAATGATGACCCCCGTCATGAATCCCTTTGCCTTGCTAGAGAAGAACTTGAGTGGAATCAGTAATGAGCTATTGAGATCAAAACTCTTTTCCAATCAGCCAATAAAAAATATGCCTTCGCCAGGCTTTCTTTTCTTGAGATATCGATGCGTAGGTACGCAATCACGCCTACCTCCTCCATGTCTATTTTCTTATTTTCTTTAGTTTCATTTTATTAGGCCGAAAAGCAGGGAGCGACATGCATAAATACTAAGATTCAATAAACGTTTTGTTATGGGTGGTGATATCTGATGTGCACGCGCTTTTTTCATTTCTCGGGATCGATTACGCTCAGGATGACAGAAGAAACTCCGTAGACATTGCTCTAGTTATGCCACAAATCATTTTCACTCTCTCATCATTTCGTGTTTAAGATACATAAACTATTTTCGTTTCGAAGTTTTGCTGGGTGAAGCTGCTTCACAACATTGGTCTTGGAACTATCCGCAGAACATCAAAATGTTTACTGAAACAATAACATGTACAAAACAAACGCCTTCGAATTGTTCAATTCTCTCCTCTGTTAGTCTGCTTTAATCTTCATGAAGAATGCACTTCCAAAAATATTTCAAAGGTAAATTCAGCCATTAGAAATCACCTACTCAGCATCTCCGCTATCAAATGCCAGAAAAATGCTTTCACAATATATTTGTGCTCAGTACTCATCCAACCAATAAATGAAGAAAAGGCGTACATTTTGTAGACCACAGAAATAAAAAATTGCTAACATAAAGAAATACTATTATTATCGAAGCAACCATTATAATTATTGTGTTGTGAAATGCGGTGCATTTTTAAGAGAGAGTAATAGGTCTGTGGCAATTCAAATATCTCGAATCCTTCATTCATTGTGTAGTTCTCATTGTGCACTTTTAGGTTATACTTCTTAGGATTCACTTGTATCTGACGAATATCGATAACCATAAAAGGACTGAATGTTTCTAATTGGGCTGCACGTACTACAGCAGCTACCGTTACGAATGTTTTATCGGGAAAAGCAATCAGGTCATGCACATGGCAAAGCCCAGACAAAAAGATTTTGAGATTTCTGAAATAGTAATTTGTCTAAATGATCCAAATTTAAATACAACATGTGCGATGACGCTCACAAATACAAACAGGATCCAGGAAGAAAACACTCATATTATTCCACTTGGGCGATTGTTCCTTTTCATTCTTCCTTTTTACATATAAATAGGTACCTCCGATTTGATCTGCATGTTGTACAAATATCCTGGCAAGTCGGCGTGAATGTGAAAGAACTCGAAAATGTTGAGCATTCCGGAATGAATATTTAGTGCCACTTCTATAAGTATATATGTTTGAGTATAAAAAAGTAACTATTGCTTCTACATTACTCTTTGGAAGTTTTTGATAAGACTCTTATTCGCCTGTCATGTCATATATCATTGACCGACTTCCTTTCAACTCGTTAATGGATCTTAGCAATCGGTAGTAGTAGCAAGCTCCTTTTACTCACTCACTCACTCACTCTTTCTCTCGCACTCTCCTTCTTTTGAAATAAAAAAGCAGTATAGTAAATTCGAAGGAATAACAAGTTATAAGTGCAACCAACTATGTTTTGCTCTTCTGAAAGTCGAATCACCTCCTCTCGTAGCGGATCCGAAACAAGGAAAGGGCAATATGAAGCGTGACTGTGTAATACGCTTTATGTACATGCTCATTCAAAATCAAAGCTCCTTTTTATAGCAGGAGAGGAGTATCAGGCACAATTCTTAATAATTTCTTGTGATGGGCGAACGAGTGGAATTTGTACATAAAATTGTTCGCTGAGAAGCAGTTGTTTGGTTGGATTAGTCGTATCGGTATGGCAAGCCGAGAGGAAGTGTGTTCACTTTTTATGCCAAAAAAGAAAATCACATTTTTACAACCTGCTCCTTAAATTATTATTATGTATGGATTGTCTAATGTACATTCTTTTCCTTCCAATGCTTGGTGAATTCTCCAAAGTATTCACTACACACGCAGATGTAAAATTTTGCCATGAAAGTTTTAAATGTAACACATCCATAAAATTCCAATGGAAATGAAATGAGTGAATGATTAGGAAATTCTTCAAGCTTTCTCAATCTTGCTGCTGCTTTCCCTTGGCAAGAGAAAATAGTGTCGGTAGACATAAATGGAGAAAAGAGGAAGAAGATCCATAAAAAATATTGTATTCAATTCATTGCACTCCATTTTGTTCAGTGCGACTAGAAAAGACTCTTCCACAGTTACACTTGCATAATAATTTGCCAAAAACTCTTCGCGTTTCCAGAGACCATAGCATTACTAAATGCTGAGCAAGGAATGAAGCAGAAATGTAGGAATTGTAGCTCACAACACTTTCAAAGGCAGTAGTTAAGCGCTTAAAAGCAATGATCATTCCCATTAATTTGGGTCTTCAGTCTGAAGACTTACATCCAAACCACACTCAAGTAAAGGAACAAGCATAATTTCGTTGTTCACTCATTCCACTCCCACGAATTCAAACTCCTTTCAGGACACTTGAGAGTTTTGCTAAAATCTTGTTCCAGTGATACTTACATTCACAAAGTTTACAGTCATCATTATCTTCATCTTGAACAATAAAAATTGTACATTTTCCGCTGCATGCTAGTTGATACACCTTCCTTCTCAAGCTCTAATAAGAATTTTTGTCGAAATCCCTATAAAAATTGAACGTTGAGTTAACCGACCAAAAAAAATAATTTTTACCGGTAAGGTTTTGTGTGGATTACATTCTTCCCGGTATTTTCTCCACATCTTTCCAAATTGTGATTTAGTTATGAGTACCTCTGTAACTTTCTCTAAATAGACATATCCTCTCAAATTCTTTTGTAACTTGAAGTTGAATGGAATGAATAATACCCGTACAAAATGTATCCTTGCTTGACGCAATAAATGTTTAAAAGGAAGTTCCTTAGTTGATTAAGAAAGAGCAAACAGTGATTATATTATCGAACAAATCTTTAGATTACAATTGGTGTACACAAATTTTATTTTTAAAAAAATTAAAACAAAACTACTATCTTTTACACTCGATGTATTTCCCGAATTTAAATCTTCTTTTTTAAAAAAAAACTTTTAGAATTTTGAAACAACAGTTTGTAAGCTTGAAAGAGAGTATATGTGCTATCACTATTGTGAAGCTTCGTTAGAAAACCTAAATATTTTTCACAACATGTTTGTCTTTCTAAACAAAGCGGCATTGTATGTATTGCTCCTCTGAAATACAATAGACAATTCTGCCGTTGAGCAGTTCAAAAGGAACCGAAAGTAGTTACAAAAAACAAAGACCAACTTCAAACACTAAATTATTGATGACATTTTGTTCTCTTCCCCTTCTTCTCGCTTCCCTCCCACACTTCAGAAAAGCAAGCGGTATTCTGCTACTCGGCAAGAAGGAAGCTTGATGATAATCATTTTGCTGCCGAACAACAGGCAAAGTACCTAGACACTCCTGTGTAGCACATGAAATATGAGAAAGGGTAATTTGTAGAGGATTGCCCAATTCTGCCGCATGGAGTTCCCTAAACCACAACTGATTCGTTCGATCCCGAAGACAAAAATGAAGCTAAACAATTTATAATTTTTGTCTACTGACCTTGTCCAGAAAAATATTATTTGTATGGTAGTGTTGCACGCATTATCCTTTATAATAAGTAATCAAATCACGTACTCTGTCCCAAAAACAGGGCGAATTCCTCCATTTTCAAGATTTTTTTAGAGGATGATCTGAAATTGAAACCAATTTACTTAAGGTCTAATTGTAAGGAAAATGGTAAAAGGATTTGATATTACAGAATTAGACGTTATTGGAAGACCTCCCCAGTATTGATTGAAAGTACAACATGATTTTGGAGTGCTCATTACTCACTCCAGCAACTTTTCTCATAAAGTAAGAAGTTAAGTGCCCAAGTATCTATGTATCTACCATCTATTTACATGGATTGTTCCAAGCATACTGTTTAAACAGCAGTTACCTTGTTTATATTATTATTAAATAGTACGGTCCGTATATAGGGCAAGGATGAACAAAAAGGCAATCTTATGATACGTGTATCCACGAAAGCGAAAGAAAAGTCTACGTGAGTCAATAAAGTTGAGTGGATCATTCGTACATCCATATACACGTGTATCATCTTCAAGCGTTGAGTTGAGTGGTAGTGGTACTCCAGAAAGGGATTCACCGCCACAATTCTACGCAACAGCTCAGTGGAGCATTCTGCTCCGTGAGATGATTTTTTCTGGTTGCTCTCTTGCTCTCCAGTTCTTAATCATACGAGAGTGAAGAAAGGCGAGAAAGGGTGAATAAGTGAAGAACCAATTTTAGGATTTTCTGATTCGATTATTAGATAAGCGAATGAAAACCTCAACCTCACACACACTCTGTCAGAAGGCAACGGGAAAATGGCTTGACATGGCCTGCTCTCGAGGTGAAAGGAAAATTGATCAAATTTGCTGATAATTTTGACAAGGGCTAATTGAGAACTTTGCTACGAACTGTGCGACGACCTCCGAAGGAAATCAGAAATAAAACTACTATTATTGAGGTTTACTTACGTACCATATCTACTTAGTAATATTATAATACGTATGTGTATTTTCTCTGTTGGATATCATGCTGAGATAGAGGAAATTTGCTGATACACTCCACCCTGAAATGAATTTGTTTTTTTTTGTATAACGGTAATACTTGAAACCTGGTATTTATAGATGAAATATGACGTGGGGAAATATCTACTTGAGTTTGACTCATATTCTGTATAGAATTATAATCTCTGAGTAACACTTGAATAAACTTATCCTTCCTCCCCAGTTGAACCAAACAATTAATCATGTCAGCTTAGCATTTGCTTTGGTCAGAGACAGCCACAACAAGAGAACGCATCATCCTTGGTATTTATTGAGTCTTCACCAGACACCAACACTTTATTTTTCCTCTTTCTTTCCAATACCCGATGTGCACAAAATGTAAGGAAGAAAGTAGGGAAGTAGTGTATCTAGTGGAAGCAGTCTGGAAATTGCAAAAAGTGGCTGGCATACAACAAACGCCAAAAAAAGGTTCTTATTGTGATGATGAGCACCACGGTTTCAAGTGTTTATTGGAGAACCACAAGACCGTGCCGGATAAAATTAATAAATTTCTCTGAAAAAGTTCCACTATCCAACTTCTTCATTCTTCAGTCTCTAAAGACCTACATGCATGCACTTGATTTGGCATGAATGATAAAAAGATTTTGGTCAGGCTGGGCTGGATCCACTTGATAAATGCGACGCTGTGGCATGAACTCTGTGCCTAAACTAAACTCCTTGTGGACTGTTGCAAGGAAGTCCTCTGAAAAGGATTGTTGACACTTGCTTTAGTCATTCATAGGATTTAGGCAGATCATGAAATTCTATATTATTTCAACAGAAGCAAGCGACACATTGCAATATTTGTAATTCTGCCATGCTTAATGATGATTGAAAACAAAAGTATGCGACCCGATTTTCTAAACACTAAATTTCTAACCACACACACACACGTTTCTTTGCATACCATGCATTGTAACATATTGTTTGGCTGTTTCAATGATGTGTAGGTGTAGACTTTCTCATTAGAAATTGTGAG
>JAHZNF010001582.1:0-10683 GCA_027744215.1 Troglopedetes dispersus
TTTGTCTCTATACATTATATTAAGTTTTCGCGGAATTAGTTGAGTAAATCCGATAATTCATTTCCCATCCACATTCCAATTAGGACTACCACCAAGATCTGAGCATTTCCGTTTCACAGGAATTTACCCAAAGTAATGAGTTACGGGAGGCACTGATAAGTACAAAAGTTATCGATTGGGATACTACATATTTTATCACTTCTATGACCTCAAACATTGCTCCCATCATTCTTGAGATCAGCACAGAAGTTAAGAACAACCCCACTGATTATTATGAAGATTTCCAGTTTAGTTTTGAAAGAGAAGAGGCTCTGCAATTTGACTTTGTGTAAGTCATACATAATCATTTCGAGGGAGATAAAGCTCCATAAAATATAAATTTAACAAATAATTAAATCATTCAAATTCTTCTCATAGGCTAAACGAAAACGTGGAGCTCCGTCCACTGGACGCAGCCACCGGGGCAAGGTACCTCACTGACAACTGGGACTACAGAAGACCTGGAACATTGGACTATGTTGAAACAGTTCTCCAGGGGAATCCCAGTGCTGGGGTTTTTGTCAAAGGGAAATTAGTTTGCGGGGCCCTCGTCAATCTCCACGGCCTGTTCGGCTTGCTCTTCACTGATCCGGATTACCGGCGGCGAGGGTTCGCCCAAATCTGTACAAAATATGTTGCAAAGGAAATGGCTACAAGGGGCATGGTACCTTGCTGTTCCGTTATACGGGAGAACCTCAACTCTGTCAACTTTCACAAAAAACTCGGGATGAAAATTACTCATGAAACTAATTATGTCGTTCGCCAATCATCTTCGAAAAAATAAAAGATCCGATAATATACGGAGCGCTACACTGCTTTTGTTTCTCATTTTTGCAAAGACCACCTTATCAAAGCATAATTTTATTTTAAGTCGCATCCCCATTCAAACTTGCCCTGAAATTCCAAGAAAATCTAAAACTCTTTTTGGGATGCTAGTAAGCTATATATATCTTAATAGAATTACTCTCAAAGCAATCCTTTCAAACGAAGCCGACTGGAAAGTCAAAAGAAGTTGATGTAATGTATGTATATTTTTGGAGAGCTTAATCAGAACTGGTTCTTGCATCAGATTTGCGTATGGATATCATCTCATCTTTGATAAACTGGTAATTGTGCCGAAGATTTGCATCATTATAACAAGAAGCTGTTTGACAAGAAGGAGATTGATATAAATAAATGAGTATAAAGGAGGTAAAAACTCGATCGCTCCTTTCATTATCGCAACAACAACCAGACAAGTGTTTGTGACACAGAAGATTTTCTTGAGCCTTTGCTTACGTCCTTTTCCAAACTTAAAAGGGTTACCATTTTTTGAAATACTTGAGAATCAAAATTGTTCCCATAAAAATGAGGGGCAAGTTGGATCCATTCGTTGGCATTTTTGAAGAAAATGATCTTGCCGCAGTAAAAGAAGTGCTGAAACAGCGTCTGCCTCGATCAGCTCATGTAAGAATTATGAATTAATTGACACCAAAAGTTTAGAGTGGAAGTAAAATGCACATTGATTCCTCATTTGTGAAGGAATATAACATGCTCATTTCGAAAAAGTGGTTTCCCGAAGAAATTCACATTTACACTTTGGATGGAGACGTAGGTCAGAATGCAATTGTTTTACTGAGGCATCTGAGGAAGGTAACATAATTACGCAACTCCTGATTCCACTGTCAGAAAATTCTACTAAATTAAGTTGCTCTTTTAATTTGAGTCAGGACTACGAGCAAGACCTGAGCATTTCTGGTCCAGAGGATTACCTGCCAACAAATCACTTAAGAGAAGCGCTGATAAGCACTCAAGTCATTGACTGGGATGCAGAATACTTTTTCACTTCTGTAGACTCCAAGCTGTCCCCATTGATTGTAGAAGTCAGCACCGGAGTCAAGAATAACTCAATAGAATACCATGCAAATTACCAATACATTTTTGACGTGGAGGAAGCGTTACAGTTTGATTTCCGGTACGTTTTGTGCTCACTAATTGAAACCTTATCAAAATGAAAGGAAGCTCAATGAAACCATAATTAACGCATTCATGCTTCCTTTATTCAGGTTGGACGAAAATATTGAACTCCGCCCACTGGACCAGTCCACCGGAGCAAAATTCCTCACCGACAACTGGGATTCCTCCAGAGACGGCACTCTCAATTATGTTCAAACCGTTCTCAAAGCTAACCCAAGTGCGGGCGTATTCGTAAATGGAAAATTGGTTTCTGGAGCCCTTGTCAACATCCACGGCATTATAGGATTGCTCCACACTGACCAAGCTTATCGGAGACATGGGTTCGCCCACATATGTGCCAAATACCTTGCAAAAGAAATGGCAAAAATTGGGATGGTGCCTTGCAGCTCTGCTCAAAGGAAAAACTACAAGTCGGTCAACCTTCATAAGAAACTTGGGATGCAATTTACCCACGAAACTAACTACATTTTGCTCCATTCGCCGTTCAGAAAGTAAAATTCATCTGGTTAATGTGGGATCTTATTACTTCCAGGAATATGATCCAAATTTCTGCTTTGGACAAAATTTTGGTTTAATCTCATCTTTATTCATTCACGTCCTCAACAAACTACAAACATTTTGGTATCATAATTTGTGTTAAAATTATGTGATCACATTTTGTATTCCAAGCACACACCATTATTACACATAATATATTTTTTCAGATATTATGGCAATTCATTTTTTGGCGAATGTATACATAATATATATATACGATATAGCACAAAGAAGACTAAGGATTATAATAATATTTTGTAGAATTATTTAGTAAAATTTTGTGTAACCGAACAATGTAAAAAAATCTTAAGTCAAACGTATTTATGTATTCACCAAAACGTGCCGCAAAAAAAGTTTCAATAAAAAATAACGTAAATGGATTAATGCGTTAAATTTATGTGCAAAATATAATAGTATACAGAACATATCTACTTCTACATATTTGCATTTTGTTAAAATCACACACAATTTCTAGTTATTTTTATGGCTTTTTATTAAAAATGTAGACATTTTTTGACATACATGTGCTGATGTAAGTTACTGATGCATTTAGTATTATACTTCTTAAAATAAGTATGTATACTCTTATCATAGTACAGACGTTTAATATAATATTGTAGTTATTACAGTTAGACTTTGTAGTTTAAAGATCTCATCTAGATAAGCACTAAACAAATTTGAGTCTACATTTTGCAGGGCGATATATGTAACATGATTCATTTTATTTATCTACCTATATATTTGCATAATTAACGGTATTACGCAAAAGGTGTTAAAAAATAATCGGAGAGTTGATGACATCGAGCTATATAGCATGATGCATATAATCTTAACCAAGAGATGAATTCTGCACACAGAGGGATATAATATAGCACCACTTTTACACACGCTACGTTTTTATTTTTTCATGTTTTTAAAAAATTAACCATTTCACACTTGCTCACGAAAAATTCTCAACTAAAAATGGAAATTGGCCGGCGGAGGATGATGAGAGAAAACTGATAAGGATTTCAGAATAAAAATTGATTTTTTTGCATTTCAAACTCTTGCAGAGGAGCGTTCTAATAAACGTAAGTCGCTATTCAGTAAATGAAAATTGCTTTCAGTGATAACAACACTGCAACTGAATATAATTACATTCTTGAATAAAAAAAAACTGATTAGTAGATTTTTAAAAAATTCTAGTTTTTTTCTTAAGTTAAACAGATAAGGAAATCATCATGCTTGGCGAATGTCGACTGCTGCGATCTGTTCGTGGTGGGTTGGGCTGGTAGCTTGTGATTACTGTTGGCACTGTCCAGTGGCGCGAGTGGGATCATTTTGAAGCTATTTATGCTATCGGTGATCTCCTCCACCTCGTCAAAGTTCACCCACTCGCCATTCCGGTCCGGATGCGGGTGATGATGATTCCCGTTCATGGTGGTGGTGGCGGTGGTGCTGCTGGCCGAGCTGCTGCAACTTTTCCCAGAATCCGTACTCCCAATAATGACTCTGACTTGGTCGGATCCCTCGAAGTGATCAGAGCAGCTACTCTCCTTGCCAAGACTTGAATTCCAGATCTCAAATGCCAAATTGAAAGACTGTGCTATCGTCAGCGTTATGTGCTGCGCCTATCACAAAAAAAACAATGCAAACAAATAAAAAATCAGAGAGAGAAAGAAAACGCATGGATTAATTCCCCATTCCTATTATGGATTCCAGGAAAGAAAGCTGCCCGTTCTCTCTATAGAAAATGGTTATCATCAAATATTATGTATGTATTCCTTACCATCTTTCTCTTGCGTGTGGCAAAGCAGTAACATTCATTCACGTCGTTCTTGTTGGTGGCAATGAAGGAGAAGACATTTGGGAAGCTGGAGTCCGTGGAACAATGAGCAATGCTGGAAGAACAAACAAAAAAGATGAAGATCAGATTCCAGAAAAGAGAGGAAGAAGAAGAAGAAAAAATGGTAGGGAATTGTAAATATGGATGTCTTTCATTTCACATTTGTTTCCACTTGGATATTATTTTGGGCTTATCCTGGAAGCTCTCATAATATACTCATATAATATTATAAGGGAAGGTGAACCAAAAAGATTTTTATTTATGGAGCTCACTCATAAATGGAAATTTCCAGTCTAGTTTCTCCGGTGTTTGGCTCGAGGAGAGTGATTCCACGGGTGCTGACTTTCAACCCAACCCTGCTCGTTTTCTGGCCAGCTTTCACCTGCAGACACAAAAAAATATATTCCGCAAAGGAAAATATAGTTTACTACATATTAACTTTTTCTACTTCTGTGCCAAAAGGCTTAATTTTCCAATTTTTTTTCCAAGGACAGGAAAAGGGGAAGATGAAAATTTTCTTTTCCGCTCTCCCTTTTCTTTAAGTTGTCCCCCAAAGGAACGGTGGAAAATTGAAGATGATATCGCATGAGTTAATTTTACCATTTGGATGACAGTTCTTGTCGCCTCCGCTGCATCAGATGCTCCAGTCTTGTCAATTAAAGTACCTACACAAGAAAAAAATAGACATTCCAAATTCTGCTTGGGTTTTTTGGAGGAGCAGCTATTAAAGAATTGTACTTACTCCCAAGGAATTTCACACAGAACGTGACTCCATCCAAAACCGGCTCCCGCGCCTGAATCCAATTATCCTGCAGCTCTGTTGGAAAGAAACACAGAAAAGAATTTTTTAGATATTATTTTTTTGGATTATGCTTCTTATTTCCTATTGTGGCCAGTAAAAAAAGAGCATCTTTTTTACTAAAACTATAACTCCTTTTCTTGTTCATCTTTCGTAGTTATTTTTACGCACATTTATTACGATTTTTTTGGAGAGGCGTTATTTTGAAAAAGGAGGAGGATAAAGGTTTTGGAAGCGGAGCCAGATGAAAACTTGGAGCTTTCGCTCTTCGTTTTAGCTCACAATTTTCTCTCCAGCATATCGTCTCCATTATCATTTTGTGAGGATCTAGTCATAGTGGCTCTTGTCTATTTTCTCAAAATAGTCACGTCCTCTCAACTTTGTTTAATGCAAGGATTCACATGCAAGAGGAAGGAAAACATGTTGGATGTAGCTAGTTTACTACCAAACCTTGTGTCCCACGTCCTCTTTCATGCATGTTCGCGAGAGTGTGGAAGACGCGCGCGAGAGAGAAGAGAAGAGCTACACAATACCCAATTTCCACCCGAAAAAAATTTCTTTCCCTTTTCTCTCAATTTCCCTTTATTATGGTGAGCATGTCTTGTGATACGAGTTTCCAGCCAAAAAAACACAACACATATTATCCCAGAGTAGTAGTTGTGTGTTTTGCGTGCGACAAAGAACAAAAAAGGATACAACAAAATGCAAGGCGGGAAGTTATCAAACAATATGTCCAATGAACTGCATTATTGCTCCTGCTTCAGCTCTAATTCCAGTCATATGCCGAAATGAAGCAGAAAAAAAGCACCAGTTATTTTTCTTTTTTCTTCTTGGATGTGTGTGCAATATAACCGCATTCGCAAAAGAACAGACAGAATCCAAAAAAGAACAAAAAAATAGTTCCTTATATATTTTTTCCCAGAGAAAGAAGGAGAAAAGCGACTTTTCAACACATTAATTTATGTGGTACACGGCATTTGATTGTTCCTTTTGGTTCACTTTATACAGAAGAAAAACTTATTTTCTGGAACTGGCACTAGTGAACTGCTTCTTCGGAGTACAAAAAAATAATAAAAATAGAAGAAGCTTCCATCCAGCTTCATCTGCTGCACACACACACATATTACTTGGTTGCCACACATATTGTGAGTGTGTGTGCCATTATTATGGCCCAATTCGTATTTCAATGGGAGCGCGCACAATTTATCAAATGATAAAGGCCAAAAAAGCCAAGAGTTTTCCAGAATTCTGTCTGATGAAATTGTCTCCGAAATATATAAAAAAATTTCGAACAGGAAAGGGGAGGTTACAAAATTTTCCTCATAGAAGAAGAGCAGGAGAATAGTTTCGTATTATTATTATTTTTTGGGGAAGAAAATAGGAAGTATATTTATTTGTTAGGTTGGTAATATTTCCGGGAAGCTATAATAATAATAATGATAAAGTCTATAATAATATAAAAACAATTTGGTCCAAATGATCTACGTCGTTTTTGGATCCTATTTTTTAAATGACCGGAGCCACCAACAAGCATTTGTTCTCATCAAAAGAGACAAGTGAAGTTTTCTCTTTCTCTCTCTGATTTTTTGTGCGGAGAAAAGCGTTCGCCCAAGATAACTTCTGTGTCAGGATGGATAAGCCCAGAAGGCGCGCAATAAAAAGCTTATATATATATTTTTAGTCTTCTGGGGCATTCCAAGACGGTTATTCATTATTATTTTTTTTATCCTTACAAGATACCAACCAGATGTTTATTTAAAAAACATCAGATGTGGCTTTAGTGTGGTGGCTGGCTGGCTGCAGCCAACAAAATTGGTAATACCTCCTGATTACCCTTTTTTGTTTTCATGCCAGCCTTCACGAAAAGATAATCTGGAGTATTGTGATGCACAAGAAGAAAAGATGCACTTTTTTGTAGAAAAAAACTACTCTTTTGTTTTTAAAAGAGATCCCGAAAAAGGAGCTGAGGACGCATTAAATTGGCTTAACAATGTCTCCGCTGGTATGCATCTGTGCATCCCAAGTAAGAATAAAAGTTTATCAGGGAAGACGGACGAAAAAAAAATGCTTCTGGGGAATCTAAAAAAAGGGATGATATCAGGAAGAGACAGACACACCATAAAAGTCTGCATTCATCGTGTTTTATCTTTATCTCTTCTTTTTTTTCTCTCTCCTCAGAGGAGTCAAAATCTTTGCGTGTGTGCGTAGCATCCAGCATCTTCTCTCACATCACAGCTATTACCATGATCAGCAGAAGCAAGGAAAAAGCCAAAGCCACACGTTTTATGATTGTAAGAACCAAAACCAGGAGCAGCATAGCATAGCACACACACTCAACTCATCCATGGAGCTAAACAGAAGATGAGATGTTAACGAAGGCAAAAGAGATATGAAGATACGGAAGGTTTGCTTTTTTTTTCAGGGAAAAAAGGGAGCCTGCGCTTGGTCGAGAAATCTCATCGATCGGACGATCCGAATCTCAACATCAGTTTTTTCCCTAGTTTTCATCCACCACCACCACGCTTATATATACATATAAACGCACACAAGGCACACTACTCGACTCACCGCCATGCCGCATATAAAAAATATCCTCGTCTGGATATAATGCATCAAGTAGACATCCAAGTTCACCCATTTCAATGCAACTTGGAAACATATATTTGAACAAGGAAAAACTGTAATAGTCTCCAAAAAAAACCTTCACCACCACCGTCACCATCTCAGCATCAAAAGCGAAGCTATTTTGGCTGCTGTGCACACACAGACCAAAAAAAATTATGGATATTTTATACTCCATGCATTTTTTCTTTCAAGTGATGTATTCCAAAAAAATTTCTTGATATTATGTAACATGTAAATATGCAACAATAAATGCTTTACTTTACTCTCTCTCTCTCTTTAATGTACATTCATCCATGTCTCCTTGAATTCTTCTTTTCCTACATATATCTGATCCACTCATGCATACTGTTGTTATATAAGTTGGCTCCACACAATTTTTTTATTTGTTTGGTAAGGTTGTGTGTGTGCACTCGGTGGTGGTGGTGATGGTGGAGGTTTTGGAAGGTGTCCCCTTGTGCATGCTTCAACAATAGCTAAAATATATTGTAAGTGAGAGGAGCTCGAGGATGAAAATGGGTATTTTCCATGAAAAAAATTCTTTTCGAAGAAAAAGAGAGAAACCTTTTTTTCCCTCTCTTGCATCTTTCCTTTTGTCCCTGGACCAAAAAATTGGTGAAGAAAAAAATATAGTCTGTCTGTGTGTGTGCACACATAATATTATATATGTATGTGTTGTGTGTGTGTGTAGTGGTTGCTGGGAATGTTGTTATTGTGTAAAAAAGTGAAGAAGTAAAAGCATTTTACTGTACAAGAGGTTTGGGTCGAGGGAAAAAGTGGCTTTTTAGGAGCTTGTACACGCCTTGTAAATTCCCTACTATACATGACTGATTTTTTTTCTTTTCTTTCTCTTTTCCACTAACACACTTCACTGAAATATATGGATGCATGTGTTTGTAACATGGTTCGTTTTTTTCTTCTTTCTCTTGAAAAAAAGAAGTGCGCCACTTCGTGAACACATTTCGTGTCACTTCACCAGAGCTCCCCTGACAAATGAGGATTGGGAATGTGCATGTGGGAGAAAGGACTGATTATTATTATGAATAAAATAAAAAAAACTTTTTTTCTTTCTTTCTTACCCAGAAAAAATTTTTTTGTTCTTTTTTGTTATCCGGGATTTTTTTTTTTGGATTTTGTGCACCACGTACTTTTTCTTTCGTGGAAGCGTATAACTTACTTTACTTATAGTTCTCCAAAAAAATATTGTTTTCCTGTTCAAGACAACTTCTCAAAATGTTTTGGACAGATTGACTTGTTCGAAAGGAAAGAGGTCCAGATTTTTTTTCTTCTTGAATCCCGGCTAAAAGAATATAAAAAAAAGTTGGACCAAGAAGCGTGGGTTCTTTTATTTTGGGAGGAATGAAGGCGACTTATTTTTTTTCTCCTGAAGAGATTATTTACTCGAGAAAATAAGGGAATTGGCGTGAGTGTGATGAACATGCTGGTACCCTGATACACCATGTTGTGTGCATAAATAGGTATGTGTGCTCCATATATAAGGCCTTAATGTATATATATTATCTCAGCTACTGGAAACAAATGTATATACTTGGACCGAAATCTAGAAAAAAAGGACTCCTTATTTTTTTAAAGAAGAAAGAAAATGATTGGCTTCGAAAAATCTCTGTTGCCTCCACTCTGACGAGGAAAACATGAAGATAAATAAACAAGGAAAAGGGTTACATTTTCAGCTCTGATTTTTCCTCCTTCATCTTCTCNTTATCTCAGCTACTGGAAACAAATGTATATACTTGGACCGAAATCTAGAAAAAAAGGACTCCTTATTTTTTTAAAGAAGAAAGAAAATGATTGGCTTCGAAAAATCTCTGTTGCCTCCACTCTGACGAGGAAAACATGAAGATAAATAAACAAGGAAAAGGGTTACATTTTCAGCTCTGATTTTTCCTCCTTCATCTTCTCTTTTCTTCATATGTCTGACTGAACTAGTTTCTGAAGATGACGGGTGGATCAAGAAAGGAAACGAGTCCAACAAAAAAAAACTCGACTGACTGACTCACTCACTCAAACTGAGACAAGAAAACGAGCAGCAACCTTTTACAACACACACATACACACTTCAGGAGGGAAATGGGTATAGTGGGCGCACCAAAAAAACCTGATGATCTGAAAATGATTTGATACGTCGTCCTTCCCTTCATCAACTCAATTCCAGATTTATGAGAGCGGCAGAAAGGAGGGAAAAAGGCCTAATTGGATTTTCCTGTTTGGCTTGCTCGCTCTCTCTTCTCAGATCTCACTATCACTTCTTTTCCACCAAAATTGAATGAAAAAGGTTTCGCTTCCATCGGAATAATAAATACCTAGGTATATATATGGACACAAAAAAACCTGAGATGAACAAAATACAACCACACTCGGAATTCTTTCTTCTTCCTTCCAGTGCTTCCCCAAAAAAACTAGATTTGTTATTCATGCAGAAATGTTCTGCGTGTATATTTATTTTTTTGGTTTCAAACGATATTACCAGAGATCATCATAAAGAGGCAATTTTGAGATGGTGCTTCATGTCCTCTCCGTTTTCCAAAGTGAACACATTTCTTTCTACAACAACAACAACCAAAATAAAATGTGCAACAACACTGGAGTGGAGACTCTTCTGGAGTTGAGGCTGTCTGTCGTCATTTTCTCATTTGACTTCATAATTTACTTGAGCTTTTTTTCTGACGGGAGAGAAGTTAGAGTAAAAAAAATAAGTTGGCTCTAAAAAATATGGAGATGAGAGGAGACCATGCTACAAAAAATATATAAACATAGAAGATGCACACACACACACAAAGTCGGCTTTATTTTTTTCTCCCTTCTGCGCTCACTGTCAAAGCCAAAAAAAATTTAAATGTGAGTTCTTCACAAACAAGGATAATTGCTGTGGGAAATATTCCAGTGT
>JAHZNF010001583.1:0-27548 GCA_027744215.1 Troglopedetes dispersus
TCACCACCCATTGTTTCATCCAGGAGCTCATGCAATCGGAAATCCTATGGCACTCGCTGGCGGTTCGCCAAATCCTGGACTTGACCTTCCAGGACTATTTGGCTTGAGTGCTGCTGCTGCTGCTGCTAGTCTCACTGGAAAGTCTCCCTCGGAAGCCAGTTTCCATCATCATCCCATGAGCTCCACTCTGTTCAATCGTAAACGTCAGTTTGACGTCGCGTCTCTTCTTGCCCCAGAGAAAGAATCATCCGGAGGTGCAGCCTCACCCAACTCATATAAAAGCGATGAACAAGACCGGGACCAAAGTTTGTCCAGCCCGAGCCCTCCGCCTGGTTCTGAGGGTACCCTGAAACGTTCTAAAATTTACAAAAGGGCTGCTGATTTCGGAACGAGAAATGACTCTTCAGACGATGATGACAAAAGCATAGAAGTCACAGAAGATGACAACTTGGAAAAGCCACATCATCTTTTCTCGAGGAAATGTCTTGGTGGTGGAAATGGTGAGTATGACAATGAAGACGTTACACAGAAGATTTCGGATAGCGAGAAAATCAATCATCGTAATGCTCACGGAGATGACAGCGAAAGCTCTCGAGGTGGAAGTCCACCATCCCAACTTCCTGAGTCACAGTTGCTACTAGCTTCAAGAGATAAAAACGTGAAAATGCTGCATAGCATGAAGACGGGGCAATGTGGAACATCCAGCAACGATGAGGAAGACTCAACATGTAAAACACTTGCTTATAGTTATTCAAGTAATAGAATAGGTCTGGGGCATCAGCAGCAACTTGGATTAATGCTTGGCAGACCCGATCGGCTCTCTGCAAGTAGTAACGGTGCGAGTAATAATGATAGTGAGAATATTGGTGGCGGTGGTGGTGGTGGCCTGCTCTCCGGTTCGAATAATATGTTTGCTAACAATTTACAAATTCTTAATCAACAAAATCTGATGAATCATGTTGCGACCGGAACTTTACCTCCGCTGGAATTCCTTCAAGCTCATCACTTAGCTCAGCAGCATCAACAACAACAACAAAATCATAGTCAAACCTCACATCCTCCGGTTAGTCAAGGTCCACCTCCTCCAGTCCCACTTTTCGGGATGTCGGGAGGTCATCAATTCCTTCAACAAAATCCATCTTTGGCGTCTCTCATGCTATTATCGTCAAAGTACAGAGAACTTACCATGAACGCAGCAGCGATTAAACGACCCCAACCGTAAAAACAAATCATAAAATAATTTTGAATCATTAAAAAGTATATATACAGCTCCAGTGAAATTTTGTGATGCCTGAAGTAAATGCATTGTCTCAATTAATAGCATGTACTTTTTTAATTTTATTGCTTATCATAATGGAATGAAAGGTCTTTATGATTTTACTGAAAACCAAACAGGTAGTGTTCCGCACTAGTTCTTCCAAATGAGGACTATATTACGGACACATTGTATTTATCAAATGCTACAATAAATCGAGTAAAGTTATATGAATGAATGCATCATTGTTTGTAGTATGATACTTTATTTAGCAACATAGCATTAGGGAAGCATAATTCACAATTCAAACACCTAGATTTTTTTATCGCGATTTTTTCGAAATGATATTTTACTTGATCCATATCAAATCCGAGCTTTTCATAATTAAATTCCAGGAATTTTTTGCTGGTGATCTACTATTTTTTATTATTTCATCCAACAATGCACAGGCTTCAGCAGAAGTGTGGAGTAAGCTGATATTGTGTTTATGAATTCCAATCGTGTTAATTGCAACATGTATTCACGTACATAGGAAAACAATTGAAATTACCACCAAGCTTATAACTCAGATTAAGTACTGATTCCCAGATTGCCCAGCGCTACTTAAAAGGATTAATATATTTTTTCTCTCACATAAAGCAGGTTTCTTGGAATCAATTTAGCAAAGTTTCATATCGCCTTCGCCTTGCTTGTCACATGGTACTAGTTTCATCAAGTATTTTATTTAAGAAGAAAGATTTTACTTGAGATTTATATACGTTCTATTTTCTGCATATCATGTGCACTTTTTAGAGCACAACAAATTTTTTACGTAATGCTGTAATGTCCCTAACAGATGAAGTTATATGCTTTTTAAGAGACTACATACATATATGTAGTTAGGTATACTGCATGTTTTTCCAATTCCAAGAATACACCTTTCCCTGACCTGGCATATTTAAAAAAGTGGAGCACATGCGAAATAGTTTTTAAAGTAAATAATATGTGAAATATTTTAAGATGGTTACAATTCTAATAATTTTATATCTAGTAAATTGACTTTACCGGTACATTTATTGCACCAAAATTTTAATTCAATTACTACAGAACCATTATTGTTATTTTTGTAGCCCCTTTTCGTTTGTTTTAACATTTTACATCACACATTTGAATGGTGGCAGCAACAAAGGCCATACTAATTTTTAATTACCAATTATCCATTCTATCAAGATTTCAAGACAAAAGTTACAACGAGTGTTCCAAGCTTACTCGTCACAGCTGCCCTGTATAAGCTTAAATAATATGTTTTTGCTTGACGCATTTAAACGTGACTAAACTGGTCTGTCATATTTTCTTCCAAATCATTACAAAAGCTACTGTATTAGTATTTTGAAGAGTATCAATGTTCATGGTACTAACTCATTAGGAGCAAGAAATTTCTACAAACGTTGTTCAGATTTAAAATAATGCGTGTACTTCTCAAACCCAATCACGTATTGCTGAAGGAAATCAGAAGACGACCAGATTCACCAATTATTTTTGCTTCATTTAAACTCACTGCCATAACTGAGGCATATATTTTTTTATAAAGTCATCTTCCTTGAACTTTACTGTTTGCTTATTCTGATCCTTCATCTATTCTCTTCGCAACAACACACGACATGACAATCGACATGGAGTTCAATTGTCTCTTGATTTTATGTTAGATGAACTCATGCTGTTCAGATCTTCCCCTGCCCTTTCATGAACAATTTGATGGAAGATATTAGTGCTATGATCCATATAATCTGCTCCAATCTCTCATCACAGTTCAATTGATGTGCTCCAATACGATCATACATGTAATGATAAGTGTATAAGCACAAAAGTAGTACACAATTTGATCAGAATATTAAATAAAATTCGAATTAGCTGCCTTAAAAATATATAATGAGTTTTCAGCAGTTTTCACAAAAGTTTATTGCCACTATTTCATTCGCTTTCGAGAAATTTGAACTCTTGTGCCAGTCGATAAATATTTTGGAAATGGATATAAAATGACAGTAGCATATCTTTCAAAGTTGTGATAATTTTTAATACTTGCTTATATTCTAAAAATATAGTCACGTCTGACACTCAGTCAAGCGGTTTACTGGGAGTCCATATGCTCTGATTTATTCCAGTTGGTTTGTTTTTAATAAGGGCAGCAGCAGCAGCAATTCACTTTTTTGTGTGAAGAGCAGTGGAAAAACTCATTCATTCATTTTTTCATTCATTGACTCATTTCTCCATTTGAGAATACAATTGTGCGAGTAGTCACAGCAGTTCTTCGATATTATGCGTGAATGTGTAAATAAGCGTATGACATTGTGTATGTATGTTATGGTCTTTTTATTTTTAGTTCACACCTCAATAGCGCTCTCATCATAGGCCCTCCCTCGTGTGACAGGGTGCATATTATTGTCTACCTCTAAAATGGTTTCAAAACCTTACAATAATACAATCAGTGAAAAGACAGGATTGCTATCCAAAGCAATTGAAAGCATAATGGGCACAATGGAACAAATTGCTTTTAGCTCCAGTGGAGCTTAATAAGCACACGCTGGTCCTTTTTTTGTTGAAATAGACATTTAGAAACACAAGAAGTCTTGTGTGCTTTTGCCACAATAAAATGTGAATTGGACTGTTTCCCAGTTTTGATAATAGTAATAATAATAACTGACAAAAACATTGCAGAACTTACAAATATAGATAGATAACCCGATTGAATTTTAATTTTACCATTGCATGCGTCCGCGTCATTCTTGATGGAAAAAAATCTTAAATGATCTGACACTGTGAAAACATTTATCATTTGAAATCAGTGAAGCAGCTTTTGAGAAATGTGATCACAGTTTCGCATTGATGTCCATATGGTTCTGCGTACTCGGAAAAATAATATAAGTTATTAACCATAAATAATCTTTAACCTTGTAATATGTAATCTACAAGGAAGTTCTTATCCCCAAAAAAACTTTTTAAATATAAACAATTAAAAATAGTATGCAAAACAAAGATGCTCTGTTCCTCCATCTAGAACAAATCACCAATTGATTACTTCTAGGATCATCCATCCTAAATATTGACGCAACAGATTATTTATGTGTGGTGAAGTAGAAAACGCAAAGTGGATCTCCCTTTTTGGAAACAATCTCAATTAAATCCTCACACATGGGTGCACCGCTTTTGTCCTCACTTACTCCTGCTCCCAAATAACGAACAGTTCAAGTGATTGTACATCGTACAATCACTTGACTCAGCTTCACTATCGTGTTTCGATAACATCTAGTCTGTATCAAGATTATATGTAGTTCATCAACATTTCAACATCATTATAATTCCCAAGGTTTGTTTTCTTCTTATTATGTGGAGTACAATGTACAAATTCACTCACCCGTCTTTGTTCTCTTTTCATATGCATCCAACGAGATAAAAAGTCATCTACAGAAAGGACAAGATAGTGCTTTCCTCTACACAAAAATAATAGGCGACAAAAAAATCAACAGAGAAGCTGCCATGTTGTGTGGGCTGGAGGAAAGTTTTTTCTTGGTGATGATAAAACAACCTTACCCTCATTGTTAGTAGTAATGTAGTTTATAAAGTACATGTTGGCCTTCTATACTCTTATTATTACACGCTCTGGAAGATCTGTTTTTCTGAAGTGAGGAATGGTAGAACGAGCACATTGCAAGGAGGGAGAAAGTTACTAAAGTTAGCATGCCAGGCACAAGTTTTACTTCCTTTTCGTTTCCTAAAAGTAGAAAATTATTTTTTTCCGGAATCATTTTTCGTAACTTGTAGTTGTAGACAGTGGTTGAGCATGCTTCCAAATCTGACGATGGTTTACTGATGCGAACAAAACTGCTTCCTGCATCTTCCCGTTCCCGTCGTCTTTTTTTCTGCTAATGCTCGTCATTCATAATAACGTAACAGTTTTTCGTATATATTTGTACAAAACGCAAGGAGGCTGTTGTGAGGGAGTAAAGTTTTCACTGTATTTGTGGGTTGTGTGTGCGGACAAATCCTTTTTGCTGGTAACAATAAGATTTTTGCCACTATGCACGTATCCTCTTATTGCCAGTTCCGTTCCTTGATTCACGTGCTGTCGTTCAACCAACCGTTGTTACAGCACAAATGATGTCCGGTTTCCGGATTTTATGGGGAACCTTGTTCAAAATATTAATACTGATAATCGTTAACAAGTTTCTCAATCAATAATGATGTTTTTCTTTAATAATGAATAGGCTCCATCGATAAAATATATCTAAAAATCTCAATTATCCAGTACACGAGGAAATTTGGGGATGTTAGAAAAATGCAGTCATGTTTAATTAGGTAATTAGGTTTAATACAGTTGTAATGTGAAATTAGTAAATTATGTTTTAAATATATCGATTCTTACAAAATATTACTTAATAAGTATTGCATAAATTAATACAATTTCGACGAGCATAATATTAAATACGATTCTTAATTTGGCTGATTTGGCATATAAAAACTCCAAAAGAACCTCTTTCTTGCGTAACAAAGGAATTTAAACTGCCTGTATTATTACAGGAAAGCATGAGACCAGGTTTTTCAGCAACAGTTTCTCAGAGAATGAAAAAATATACTTACATACGACAGATCATCTCAATTCCTTCATTGAGTTTATTTTTTTGAACACTTCAGATGTTATTTTGTCCCTTCAAAAAGCAAATAAAAATAAATAAGCCACTTCAAAGTGAGAAAATCCTCCTTTCATGAACCTCTGTTTACCTAAGGAATTAAATGCGATTTTCTGACACCTGAGTTTACGCGTTGTTTAAGCCAAAGGTTAAGCTGATTGACAATAACTTACTTGGAAAGGAAATGCAAACAATGAAAGGTCACAATTAAGAAACAGCTCAACAATAATGTACTTACATACGTAATCCTTGTAGAAAATGTGGGAATCGAAGGTGATTTTCCTTTTGTGCTCATAATCAGATAATTCTTGTGGTGGCTATATAGTTCATAATCACCCATTGTTGTAATCTTCTTTGTTATTTTCTTATATTTTGTAAAACTTGTTAAACGTTTTCGTTGGTGAGAATGCTGGGATTTGTTGACACACCAAGAAGATTAGTCAAGCACAAATGAGCAGAAACAACAACAAAACTACACTCCTCTGTTTAAATTTACGTATATACATTATGGACCTAGTCCCTAGTAAAATGGGATGGCTAAATCTTTTTGTTTGAAGTTTTTTTGTACAAATTTCATCATTTATAACAACTGTCTTATTGTATCCGGAAAATTTCGTTTTCATCACAAGAAACCAAAACGGCTTGGCAAAGAAGTTCGTGCTAACATTTATGTACGTCAGAACTATGTAAGTTTAGAATTCAGTCGATAATCAAACCAGAAATTATTATTCTTATTATTATTGTAGAGTTAACAATACAGAATTCTCTCAACAGTCTTTCGGCCAAAGCTTTCTAAAAATTTCATTTACGTTCGAATGCATATGTTAACCGGGAAAGTATAATAAAAGGAGATCTGAGCCTGGACCGAGTAATTATCAATTTTCCGCTGAACTAAGTGCCACGTTTCATCCTACTCGCTATTGCTATTCTATAAACTTTGGCCGAACAATTTCATGCAAACAGTCATGAAAGATCAACACTATCGATGCTTCGAGTGTGATTACGGTGGTTCAAGCATGTGTTTCCAACAATAAGAATTAATGGTTGACTGATTCGTCCTTTACCAATTGAGAAATTAACACTGGGAATGCATTAAACGTTGGATGCTACAAATTATAATATGCATTTGTATTGCACAATATTTGAAAGAACTCTATATATCTACATGGAAAAGGACCAGCGGAAGTTGCGGAAGGAATGTATACATATTACCGAACCGATTTGGATTCCCCGTGTAGGTTTTCAATGTTTTGTAATAAGATCATCCATGTAGAGAAGTAAACTGACAGGGGAGACTCAACAACATGAAAGAAAAGCAACTATGCAGGAATCCTCTTTTTTTCGAATGGAGGAAGGACTGCGTGTACATTTAGTATGCATGTATGCTCTGCTTGGATTTTCAGGGTAGCAAAACCTTTTTAGTCATGCAGGGAGCATCGAGATGGAAATAGTTTTATTGAATAGATCAAATATTTTGAATGTAGTTCACACCTCAGGAGGCGTCAGTGCGGAATAAAAGCACTCGAAAAACAGGAGCCGAAGAGTAAGCAACCAACCCAACTTCCCAACAACTATTCAGTCACTCATCGTCAGTAGTTCAGCCATGTACGGACATGTAATCACATTGGCAGAGAGAATGAAAAAAATGTGTGTATAATCTGTAAATACCTACCTATGTACTTTTACTAATATTTACAGTATATACATAACCAAATAAAGTAAATGCTAGATATTGAACTGAATGCGAATAGAAAAAAATACAGCGAAAGAATAAAATGTTATGTTCGCTTGAACCAAGCTGAAGAACTGAGAGACAGGAGGCATTTTCCCCATTCATCATGATTATGTGTTATTATTATTATTATTATGTAAAGCCAGTCATGCAACAAATAAAGTCATCACTTGACTTGTCCCATTCACTCACTGAAAAGCGTCAACATTTCCAAAATATTTTTTCTCTATTTTGCAGAACAACCCTTTGCTATTGAAAAATTACTTTGTGGGCGTTCTCTAGTTCGTTTGCTCACAATGGCGCTTTAAAACACAACACTGCAGCACGCACAAAGTTACAAAACACGGGGAGATTTCGATATTTCATATAAATTTACACTATATTGCGTTCTTTTCTATTTTGTTGCTACTCTGAACATTTAGTGAATACAACTTATCCATTCACAAAACATTCTTGTTTTTTCGTGGTTGCATGACTGTCAACCAACAATCTTCGATTATATAGCTCTTGAATCGTGAACAAGAAATGTTGCAAATCATTCTTTATAAATCAAAGTGTAGCTGCTACTTCTCTGTCATGATCAAAGTATGCAAATAAGTGCCTCACAAAATAATTGTGAAACTCAAAATTTCGTACCAGTTTGAAGTTAGTAATGATGTCTCGTTTAACCAAATAATGTTATAGTTTTGAGAACGAGTGGCCTTTTATGATGTTGGACGCTTGAACAAAAGAATGACATCTGTCAGATAACATATTTGCCCATCTTTTAATGGTAATTAATGCTAATGTAGGATATACCAACACCACCGTGTAATAATAATCAAATGTTTATTTCGTACAATTTCTAATCACTTGCATATGAGTAGATAGGAGACACGACCATAAATGTGCTACTTCCCACTGAAAAAATGGAAGACTTGCGACGATCACAAAATTTGATTTTTTTGTTATATAAAAGTGGAAGCCGTAAACTGATGATAAGGCTACCTGAAATGTACATGATGCAGCAACTCTAGTGAAAGTGTCAAAAAGGGGAAGGGACATGTGCACTACTGGAAGGGTTTTAATTTGGCAACTCTCAGCGACGCCTTGGTTGAACTTTTCATGTGATGACGACCACAGGGAGCACTTTCTTTTAATTTTTACTTTGACTCACTCAGAATGAAGGCAAACGTTGAAGGATTTATGAATACGGCTGTCTGCATAGGTGTTTCGGCAAACAGTTTACATTCAAAATAACAGAAAAAGCTTTTACCATTAGTTGCTCCCGCACGGAAGCTTGTCCCTGAAGCTGCGAAATGATGAGGTAAAATATGCATCAAAACTCCTAAAGCTTTTGAATTTAAAATTATTATTTTCTCCGCTAGCTTACTTTTTCCCTGTTTCCTCACCATTTTCTCTTTATTCATATGTGTGGTAAGGTGATAATACGAATAACTGCTGAAGGAATATTATTACTGTCTGACTGTCTCTCGAAAATGGCGCTACCACCACTCTTTCCATTTTCACCACTCTCCCGCCTACAACTACAATTCTCCTACATTATCATTTCATTTTCATACACTATTTGAAACTCTTTGAAAATAAGGGAAGAGAATAATTGAGTCCCAAAAGGCAGTATTATTGAATTATTCAAATTTTGCTTTCATAGCACAGCACATCATCATCATCATCATCACATCACATACATATCATCAAAGTGGTGTTGCCATAAAAGAAACTGTAAGTGTACAACACACACGTATAACATGCGTTGTTTACCAACTGAAAGCATTCTCATAAATAATGAAATTTCCGACATAGTTTCAGCACCATAAATGAATACAGAGCTTTCGAGAGCAAAAATATTCCACGGTGTAAAATTAGAGTACACAATCATTCCGTAAAAATAGTACCGTATCAAATTAAGGCATGATTACTGATTCCAATTTTCCTACAATATAGCTCTGAATTCACTGAAATGCCTTTCACAAGTTATTTTCGAAAATGTTTCAGAGATGAGATGAGTTACCCACGAATTGCCATTTTTTCTGGAAGCTTGCACGGGGAAGTATTTACTACAAGGACTCACTCTCTCTCCCGGGTTGTCAGGGGAAGTGTTAGTGCATCTCTCTTCTGGCAACAGATTGGAAGTCCGTAATACGTTTCATCCGTCAGCAGTCTTGTTTCAGTCAAGTTGACTTGACTCATGTCAACTCACAGAACATTATATAATATACATAAATAATAATTTAAATTCTGCTCGCCAACGTTTTCCCCAGCTACAAGCTTTACATAAACTCGTAGGACGGACTCTGCGCTCTGAATGAAAATGATGTTTCTCAAGTTAGAGAAAAACTGAAGCGCCTCTCACTTTAGCATACACTTCAGTCCTGCCTTTTGTGAAAGCAAAAATGATGAAAACTAGAAGCAAAGCTGTGGGTGAGCTTAGGATGAATGACCGTAAACCGCTTAATTAAACACACCTACAATTACTAACTAATTGTAATTTTAATCCTTTGAAAATATTGGCGCAGTGCGGGAAATGTGATATTAAATTTGAAATCGTCCCATAGCGGCGAATGATGAGTAGTCATCGATAGACTTAAATTCAGTACCACAACTTGTCAACTAGCTTTAACTAAATCATCGCAATTATTTAGGTAGCCGGCGATTAATTGAACGTTTACGGTATATTACACGTGCTGTTAAAGAGTGAAAGCCGTCTAAACTCACTTTGTAGATTTAACTTTTTTGTATCAGGGCACCGTATAGAAAGGGACGAAAGAAAGCACTACATACATACCACATTATGCATATCGTCTTAAATATTATAAAAAAGAAGAGATAGGAAAAAGGGGGAGGCAAGGAGCAAAAAGCAGCACGTCCTCCTTTTTCACTTTGAAATACAAACTAGAAAAAGCAAGAAAAAATAGAGGACGAGTAAGACACATGAAGTCATTTTGCATGCAGATTACAAAGTAGAGGCTTTGTTGTTGGAAACTTCACTTGTATGTAGCATTTGTAGAAAGAAGAGAGAGTAAAAAGGCTTTCACCAAGTTTCCATCCTGTTTCTTACAAACTTTGCTCCTCGTTTACAAGCTAACACTGCCTGATTCTTAAACCGTTAAATTTCCTCATCGCCACGCAGGCCGGAGAATACACAGTTCTCTAGATTTTGTGCATGAATTACAAATTCTAGACACTACTTTGTGATTCTTCCTCCATAACAGCTTTCCCATTCTATTCTAGTTGCTCATCCAAAGGGAAAGCACTAATGGTGTATATGTATATGCGTTGCTCTATCTATAGTCGTAAATTGTGGTACATACACATACATTTACTGAGCAGTATATGTAGGTCATTCAAATTCTTTGGGCGCACCAGCGAATGATTATTTAAAAATTCCCTTGACGTCCTCCTCGTATGCTGGGAAGTGAAAATTATGAACAAACCTACACAATCATGACATTAAATTTTTTTGCGCAGCTCAAACAACTGGTGTTTTGAGTAATTTTGTCACTTTGTACATTGTAATAAAAAAGGAATATTAAGAAATGCTAAGTTCCCCTTTAAAGAGTATTCTTGTTATCCTATCAGATTAATTCTTCAATTTTGTGCGTGTGTGGCACAATTCCCATATGAATATCAATACTCATGAATACTCACACAAAAGAGTGAGTATAAGGCGGCCAATTATCATCAATGAAATCTAAAACGGAGCATCTTAATTCGAATTTTTTGTGCACTCTCCTGTCCTGTCTACATATCCACGAACAAGTATACCAGATGTCTGTTTTATATTGTAATGGAATCAAAGCATTATTACAGGAATTAGCTGTCATTTGTTAAAAATAACATGTGTAAAATTCTCCAATAGCATATTTATCATTCAGGGAATACGGCTGTGTGGCTTACGGGAGTCCTACGTTTGAAAGAGAGGATCACATGAAAAAGGGAAGTGTGAAAATGGTTCCACCACCACCGCATCGTAGTCGCCGTCATTGTCAGCATCATTGATGCTGATTAAATCTGTCTGTGTGGGCTGGCTTGATCGTCTCCTGGCAAGTGATGCCTGAAACGCTTTTCAGTCATTTACCTAACAGAGAAAATGTAATGTAACCTATACGCGGCCCCTCCAACTTGCAACAGATATCTGCTAATGTGGTGGTACAGGATGGAGAGGGAAAAGAGCGATCTGCTGTGTAAATGCTGTGTCAGTACATATTATTATTTCATTTACTTCATTTGTTTCTCATATATACGAAGACAGAAACAAAAATTGAGCTGAGAGTGTAGTACATAAGATCAACCCAATAATGCAATTGAATCGAGAAATAAAATCCAAGCAAAGAGCAGCAAGAGGAAAAGCAATAAAAAAGCAACGCTGTACACACACACAACATTATTGCACTTAAGTGGAAGCGACGAGGCATTTCCCCTCAAACTGAATGAAGAAGGATGGAGAGAGGAGAGCAACTTCAAGTGGTCCATCTGACTCTAATTCAATTTCAAGTTTCTTCCTTTACAGCTTTTCTCAAAGAAGTGAACAGAGTGCATGAATGGATAGTCCTTCTTACAATAAGCTTTTTGAGTGGATGACTTTGTGTGAGTATCAAAAATGGTAGAAAAGGGTAGGAAAGGCTCGCCGTTATATTGAAGCATATTTTCAATAGGAGTAATAGAACTGATTTGAAATATCCATTACAATGAATCATGCACGACTTATAATATACCCATGTGCATGATATTATGATATGTCAAACTAATTTTAGGAAAAGTGATGTGAAATAGGGTGATAAGTGATGATGATGATATGTGCTCTTCATAATTTTTGTATATATGTCGCATCTTGTTTTTACCCTGTATGTATGACAAATATAGAAGTTAACTTCATCTTGTTATGCGAGCAGCAACACTAAAATTCATGTCAAACACAGGTTTGCTATTCCGAATCGCTAAGATATTCATTGAGTTTCACTAAAGGTGTTCCTTGGTTTCTGTGGACACATTTTCAAAAATGAAGAAAGCATGCCGTAAGAGACATTAGTAAATAAAACGTGTCAATGATTTTACCCGTTGGTTGGATTGCACAACTGAATTTTTAACTCATGCTTTGTCTTCTGGTAATCCTCAATCAACGCAAGTCATCATCAGTCACAGAGAAGAGCCAAAAATCAAGCATTGTTTCAAAATTAGAAATTAAATAATCAATTACTTTTAAATCCCAGGTTTTGCTATCAGGATTTGACCAAATTATAAAAAAATATGATGAAACAATCTTTTAAAAACGTGCTTGACATGCTTCCTTTTTTAAGAAAGCGCGAGCTTGACTCGAATGGTGTCCCAGACGAAAACGATACCAAGAGACCGAGACTACTTATTACGGTAAAAACTGCAACAGCTTTCACTGAGTTTTCTAATGTTGAATTACTTCCTATTCAACCCTTCTCTATCATATTTCCACTAAAGACCGCGCAAGTTGCAAATGACTGTTTCAACTGGAAAGTACCCGTCGGCAATGGAATCTCTTCTTTGGGAGAGCCTTTCATGACATTTGGTTCTCAAGGAGAAATTGCGTCAACCTGGCAGTTTCAGTTGAAGTGTTTTCAGGTTACCAAAACTGACTGTTCACTCGGACTTTTCATCCGACCTATCGAGATGCAAGAAGTAGACAAGGAGTCAAGTGTTCATGGGACATTTGCGGGAACCATTTTGCATCCCTCTGATTCAAAGAAAAATATTTGTTTTAGTGAATCTGAGCCTCTTTCTTTTGCTTAAATGTTATGAAGTGACCTACTGAAATATTTTAAAAAACATATAAAACTAACTTTGCCTCTGCATTCTTTCAGGCGGAAAGAAGCGACCGTTTGATCCGGCAAAAGTTAAAAACTGGGGAGTTAAGGAACAATTCAGTTTGAGTACATTAGAAGATTTGGTCCATTCAGACAAAACTCTCTCGGTGAATTTAGAATTCAACCTATTCAAGCAAAGCATGGATGATGCGGCGGTAAGGCAGGAGGATGTCATGGGTGCGCTCCAGGTTCAGAACGTACAAAAGTGTATGAATGACCTGTTTGGTGAATCCTTAAACAAGGATTCTACCGATGTAGAAATTAAAACGAAGGACGAGAAGGTCGTCCGTTTTCACTCGTACGTTTTAAGAGGTCAGCGAAGCAATAATTGAAATACAATTTGTCATTTGAAAAATAAAGTACAATATATTATATGAGGTCTATGTTTTCAACTACCTTTTCTTGTGCACGTATTTACCGTTATCTAGCCCGCAGCAAGATTTTACGCGACAAACTCAATGCCTGGAAGGAGGAACATAAGGATTCCTTCGACGGGGAGTACAAGCTTACAGTGAACCTGTCGGGACAAGCGGTGAGGTTTATGATCTGTCACATCTATCATGGCTGCTTAATTCCTAATCTGATGGACCCAGAAGAAGTATCTGATGACTTATTCCGGGAAGTGGTGCAAGGGGCCGAAGAGTATGGATTTGCGGGTCTAAGGGAATATCTGCAGCTCCGCGAAAATGGGAAATGGGAATGAGGGTGACAATTAATTTGAGTAAGGTACTAATTACTAGAAAGAAGGTTTTGAAGTTCTTAAATAATGCTTAAGTCAAAACTAACTAATGAAAATGAGAAACTTAAGTAACTGAGTGTAGGGTTAAGTTAAATTTAAAAGTGTAAAAATTGCAAGTAAGAGAACCCTCGAGCTAATGTGAATACAATTTACTATTTTGATAAGTAGGTATTTGATTTGTTTTTTTTAAATTAAAAGTGCTCCATTGTCTAAAAATATACTGTTAACGAACTATCACAATAAAAAAATAAATGCAGCGAATGTTCAAGTTTCTTATTTTTTATAAGATATATTTCAGGCATCAATCTAACATTTCTTAGTGAATTCAAAATATTTTAGTGGTCTTCATCTCAAACATCCTAATTTCCGTTATAGCTTGAAGAACCATCTTTTCTATTGTTATTATTATATCTGGCACGGCAGACTTCACAAATATGATGCACATTACTAGCAAGTCATATCTTTTAAAGTGAGTTTTTTTGTACTGATCACCATTCACCATCATCGTCATCGCGTCGCATGCGGCATCAGTTCCGTCATCATCGTCGCAGTATCATGTAATTGTTCTTTTGTTGTATACGATTGTCGATGTGTCTGTGTTCATCTACAAAGCTAAGAAAAATGTTGTGCATTCTACAAAACAGGAGATAAATTATCGTCAAAAAGTTAAAAGGAAAGACGATTATCTTTTCAAAAATTCTTGTAGATGGACAATAATGATAATTATGATTATTGTTGGTTTTTTAGTAAGTCGTCTGCTTGCTGCTAGCCAGAGAGGCGGACGTTAAAAGTGTACATGTACAATGGCACCTCTTGTAAGTGTATAATAATAAAAATAAAAAATACAAAAATTATATGCACTTTAGTTGAATTCTCCCAGCCAAGCCACAGCGCATACTAAACCAGGCAGACAGTCCGATAGGTTTACGTAAGTTTGTGTGTCTACAAACAACAACTGAGTAATAACAACACAGTGCATTAAGGAAGCCCTTCTGAAGCAAAGGAATGTTTAAGAAATATTATGTTGTTTTAAAATACATTACAAATTGCATCATCATCATTATTATTTATCGGTATGTAACCCAAATCACTTTGTGTTCATCACATCACTAAAGTGGTAAAATGATTATAAAAATGATGATTTCGCTAAAGATGCTGGTAAATAAAGTTGAAACCATGAGTGATACAGAGCTTAACTTACACCACCACATAATGTGGCAGTTTACCTCTTTTTGTGTTGTAAGTATATTTAATTTGTTTTACATTGCCGTTTCATTGAGAAGGACGAGTAATTTACTGCTTTATTTCTTTGCATTCAACCAACTTGTATTCATTGTGCAATTTAAAACATCACGTCCTTAGCTGCTGTTTTACTCAGCGATTATGTTGAGTGCTTCGTAATTGATTATGATTACTAATGCATAAAGTACATTTTTTGGGGAAAATTAGTCATAATTATAAAGATTCCCTTGCAAGTTTGCAAGAGTCTATTTTACCAAACAGTTGAAAAATACGCTGAAACTCTGCTAAGTGGTGAATTTCCTAATGTCAACTTTAAAATAAAATAATTCTCAATTGTTTGTTCATTTTAATGGATTGTTAACAACATTTTCAGATCCCTTCACTTTCGAACGAAATCTAATTCATGCAGCAGCCACCAAGATAAACTAAAAATATTTGCCTGAAAAAATATCAAATTAATTTATGATAAAAATTCAAAGTACGAGAATACTTTTACAAAAATATAAAAAGAGTCATCCATATTGGTTTCAGCACGGTTTTGGTCCCCATTTTAAGTCTTCCTCCAGAGAAGGGATAGACTACAATGCTGATCTTGTCGAAAAAAATGCGGATCCATATTATACTTCATTTCAAATTAGAGCAAACTTCCCACAAAATCGGAAGGAGTTATTGAGAATTTTATTCAGAAATAATAATTCTGACAATAAGTTTTGGCCTGTAGATAGATGTGAAAACGTTCCAACTACAACCACCTGAGATTCGTAATTACTTGATTGAATGGAATGTAGAAGTAAATAAATATTTTTAAAACGTCAAAAATATATATATTTCAACGGAATCTCATTCTGCCATTATCAACGTGGAAGCAATATTTACTGTGATTACTTTACCGTCAGAACAAATTCTTTTATTTTTTGAGACCTGAGATAATTTTCGTTGTTATTATGCTGCACAATGTGCACAAGCATCTTCAACTGTTCACTGTCAGACAAAAAATGCATTCTTTTTTAATGGCAATATAATTCATACAATCGCTTCCACTTTATCATTCAGAAAACCGACCGGGCACCGTTGGCTTTGTACTTTTCAGAGATTATTATTGTAAGGAAGCAATGGCATTGTGATTTTTTCCCCGTCTCGCTTTCCTATCAGCCCAACTTCTCAGCGTCATTTTCTCCTACTACTACTATAATCTAAACGTACCTGTCAGCTAACAAAGTGTTTTTTCTCTGCAACAAAAAGTGTATCAGACAGGGATCAGATAGACAAAGCAAACCTCGCGTAGTGTTTTCTTAAGTCTGTGAATTGATGTTATTCACTCTGTCCAAGTTAGTCATTCAATTGAAGACACCGAGAGAAAAAATGATGTTACACGGATTTAAAAATAATAATCACGAGAATGGATGATACAACGATACCTGACGACAACGACAGTATGTATTGAGCCGAGAAAAGACTGCTGACTCATTGAAACTCATCACTCCGCATCTGCCAACCAAACTCTGCCTTTTAACTTTCATATCTCCGACTGTCATTCACGAGTACTCATCTCACACCACCACCGCACCGTCATGTCATTCACTCAAGTATTGAGAGAGACTGCCAATTTTCTTGCTTTTGTACAAAAAAGGTTTTTTTTCAAGAATTTTTTAAACACCATGAATATAAGGTGGTGGTGATGCTGGGAATCGTCTTGAAATTTCGTGCTTCTTTTTTTCTTTGGAGTGAGAGAATTCAGTTTGCTGGTATGTATATGCTCGTGTTATATTTCTCTGTTGCATAAATTTTATGAAATACTTTTATTCCTTCTTTTATGCTGAATGCCGAGCTGACTGCCAATGGCAGTTTTTAACAAAAATATTTGTCATACACTTTATAAAAATCTTTTCAGGTTATATGGATGCATGTTTGTGTGTGTGCGACTTTGCTGATAGAAAAAAAGTGATGCACGTTACAAGATAAAGAAACGTGTGTTGTAATTTTCTTGAAGTTTATGTGTGGAATGCTACACGGTTGCTGAAAACATCAAATCATACCATTTAGATGAAGACAGGAGATAGGAAAACTTTAATGGATGGACAGAGGTAAATCTTAAGTGGGAAATATTGAACTTCAAAGCAAACATAAAAGTTCTATCATTGAATAAATCAAGTGGTTATAGTTAGATATACTATGTACATTTATAAAAAAATCTTGGTTGCGGATTGCGGAGATGTGCTTTATTGGAATTCCTCAATAATTTTTTTTTAAATTCTAATTAACCTGTGCCTGATGTAGTCTTGCACACTCTTGTATTATGTGCATGGAGGAATGGCTCAATAGGTGACTAATAACGCGAGTGTTTACCAACCTGTTTTCAAAGAAACTATAATGCTGTTAAATGGTCCACCCTGATTTGTGACGGGTCTAATAACATAATTTACAGTTGTGCTCCAGGTTTAACCATTGTTGTCTATTTGTTTTTCTCTTTATGATGGAGATAATCTCAAATGTAAATCATTATGATGTGGCTACTTTTCCGAATCTTTAAAAATCCCTCGATGGAAAGCTTTCCGACTTTAATATATGTTATATGATACGCTGGCAAATCTGCGTGGTACGAGCTTAGACCAGATTCAACAACAAGCATGTAATTCTTTTCACAATCATTGCAACCTCATAAAATCACCTTATGGAAATTTACACAGAGCTGATGCCACAGCCGATTTGCGATTCAATCATATTCCATATTCTTAGTGATGTACAAACATGCATTGCATGCAGATTCTTTCCCCCAATATGTCCTACCACTGGTCGCCTCGTATTTACTGTATTAACCACAAACCTCTCAAGAGCACAAAAGAGGATCGTATTATTGTCAACATCATCGTCATCGCGCAGAAAAGCAACATATTAAATCTTTTAGTTCTTAAATAAATATATACATAGTAAACATAATATACTATTTGTAAGCAGGACGTGCGCACGCCAATAATATTTGAACGAGGAGAAAGATGAGAGAGCCCTTTTCAGTTTCATAGGCTTAAGGGATTACATCAAGGGATTATATTGAATGTGAAAGAAAATATTAGATGATTACTCTTTTTTTTCTTGTCATGTTGCAATAACTTAAATGAGTTTGTAATATGAGTTGAATAGACGAGATTAAATGCTGCTACCATGCCTCTCCATTCATGTGTATTGCATGGGTAAGGGTGATGGAGCAGAGAAGGATTCAGTATAACACAAAACACGAAGCATTTCACATGCGATCGATGGAAATTAGATTGTGACACGAACTCTGCACAATATGAATTTTTTTTAAGAAAGCATACATACAACCTTATGTCGATACAATAAATAAATAAAGGCAAGGCAGTGCTTGTGCTTTTGGACCTTGTATTTTACTAGGTTATAATAATAAAAAGCATCTCCAAAAATGCCAAAGAAAAAGTTTGGAATAAATTACTTCATAAGTTGCTGGTTGGTGTTTTCAAAATGTTTAGATATCACCGTATTATAGGCAAATGGATGCGGACTTGCACATCACATGCGCAATGAAGGTTAGAGAATAAGTCGCTTGAGATGTCACAAAGAAAATGTTCGTTCATTAAAGTCACTCATCGCCGAATTTTGTTGCTCCTACAGCATTTATGTATCATTTTACCCCTGTGCACCCATTGTACACACCATGGTAAAACATTGAATAAATTTCATTTAAACAATATTACTGTGATGTATGATTGAACCTTTACATACCGCTTCACCACAAATTAATCAGCTTTTATATTCATTCATATGTAACGATCTCGAATATCTAAATCTATTAAATCCCATCGCAGAAAACCTAACTAGTACTGCACACCTTAGGATAATTAAAAAAGATCTGCTTTAAATCCGTACCAAAAATTTTCATCGAGTTTTAAATTATAGTTATTTTATACATTCCAGGGAAGAATTCTATGTAACAGTTTTATCCAGATACGGATGTGGAAAAGGTTGACTCTAATTAAGCACTTCGGAAAACTATTTTGAGAAGAAACTACCTACATATATTTTTATTTATTTGTCGAATCCCACTAGGCCCAGAGACCCATGGAGCAAAGACAATCATAGATATATTTAGTTACAGTCTTGTTCATTTTTATGCTAGATACAACATAATATACATATTTGCTAATTACATTATTCTTCCAATATAAATTTCCTTAGGTTTAAGCTAGCACACACACAGAATTGTGCTACCTCTTTTCTCGTTACGCATGTAATCCTTCCCAGACATTGCATTTCTCGGTGGATTCATTGTACTTACTGAAACACAGTCTTGCAAAAAGTGCTGTATACTTTCAGATTCATGACAAACTTTTCTTCGTTGTTGAATGTTTGAAGAAACTATATAGTTAAATATATATATAATACTGCTTTTCAACTGGCTCAATTCAATGTTTGGTACACACTAATATTGATAACATTTTTGGGTGCACGCTGCATTTATAAATAACGCACACTCGAAGTTGAATTTGTCAGGCAAAAGAAGAAGCCCTTAACCCATTCAATGCAAAAATATTCATAGTAGTTTCGTTCGTCATAAGACGTAAGCCCTAAACATCAGACATTCTACATTTGTCAAATGTAGATACGCTTGTTGTTTACGATTTATGTATTTTCCTCCTTAAAGAAGAGAACAACATGTAATAGTAGTGGTACACATGTATGCGGACAAATTCACTTGTCATCCTCCTCCATCACCGAGATAATAAATATTGTTAGTTTGGCTGTACAGTGATAAGAGCAATTTCTTGGTCTTTTCCATTTTCAGAGGTAGAAAATGATTGTTGGTTGAAAAGGCAATGCAACGGCCACTTATCATCACACTTAAAAATCAATAATAATAATCAAAATAAAAATATTTTTACCTTTTGCTTTGTCCATCATTCTTCTGAAAGGTTTGCCAGGTCTTGAGTTCTCCTCTCAGAATGGCTGCCAGATGAGTATATCGACAAATACATCCACACACATACCTCAACATCATCAAGAGTACTTATCGTTATTTACTTCATCGGCTTTGCAGCATCTTATTGATCTTTTTGGAATGTTCTGTTGTGTTTTTGTTCCACCATTATCATCTTCAAGGATCATGATGCCACGGCTGCAGAGACCATTCAACAAATTTTCTTGTCATTAAAAATGTTGGAACTAAAGTGTATGTGAAGGTTCGGTTTTGGGACAAGTGCACTTCAACTCAAATCGTTTAAAACCAAACTTGGCACTTTTCTGAACCAATCCCTCCTGTATATTGATTCTTTTAGGTTATTTGTTTGTGTGCGCAACATAACTACAGTTATCGTCAGACCACGCTTTAAAATTCACCTTTTGACTTTTATGTCCGAGATGTAACATTGGCTCGCAGTGGCTTGGTACAGCCAAAAAATTGACAGGGAAAATCAATTCTTATTTTCAGGGATTTGGGTCCTGTTATGCGCAAGAAATAATTCTCAATGTATGCATTCAGAAAAAAGTGAGGATTTCACACATGATAAGTAATGATAACTGATGCATAATGGTACCGGCAATTAATTACTTCAAAATGCAAACAATACAAAAAAAATGATTGACTGCATACTTTTTGGTGATTAGAGTCAAAGTATTCATTGAAAACCTGTGATATCTATCTCGAGAACTAGGCACAATAATTTCGTGTGATGATGCCTAATTTTGATTGTTCATTATGTTCCCTTTTCACGTATAAAAAATACTTTAAAGGAAAATTTTATTCAAGATGTTTGATTGACTTGCGCCTCTTCGGTTATAAACAGTTGTTCTGCGACGCTGGGAGGTCTTTGCTTTCTTTCGACACAGGACACGTCCGTTCAGCAGATACCCAATTGAGTTTTTTTTTACTTCTAGCTCATGATAAGATATCAAAGCTGACAAGATTACGGACAGCTACTTTTATTGAAACAGAATTTTTCAATACATGCTACCAAAATATTTACAATACACGGATACTATTGCCACTGCACTGCAAAACGTGGTTGCTTGATAAACGGCTTAATACATATATATATATACCTCAAACTAAAATTAATCGGATAACAAGTGAAATGACAACAATGCCTGAATGCACGAGATTTTTACGGTATCATTCTGCCCAATGAGACAAAATTAAATTTGAAGCTGGCATTGAACAATAAACAATGCCCATATCGTATCGTAAAGGTTTCTGAAATGAATACAGAAACTCTCTTTGGAGCACTTCTTTTTTTTACCATTCATCTCGAGAGATGAAATGCTGACAAGTGAGCAGCTAGCTAAGTGGCTGACCCATGAAGGGTTGTTACCATTATGATCTGAGAGCAGCTTCCTTCAACAAGACAATCAATACAGATCTCATGTTATCAATGTAAACAAGTGTCTTCTTTTCATTAAAAGAATCATGAAGTATCATCACACCTCAAATGCATTTTAGTGTTTTCATTGTTATTTTTCCTCCAATCTGTATAGTTTGGATACGCCATAAGTCCTTCACCAGTCTCTTTTACCTATTTAATTATCTCATTAAATCACACAACACTGGAGATGCGAATAAAGGCCGAATTATGATAGTTATGATACGATACAAAGGAAACGGCATATGGCTCAGGTGCAGGGCTGTTAAATAATACCGTTACAGTAATATAATACTATATTACAAGTTACAAAATACAGTATTTTGTAATATGTAATACTCATCAGCAACAAGCTCCTACTGTAATACTCTGTAGCTGTAATAAGTAATATGTATTTTGTAATACTCATCCGAGAAAAATGTAACTTGTAATATGTAATTTAGCTTGTAACTTGTGTAATATTAACAGCCCTGCTCAGGTGGACAGGCGAACATGAAAAAATGATACTCCTTCTCTCGCAGCATCGTTTACAAAGTGATTATCAATGCATGATCAACTCAAATCTCCTGTGAAAAGTCTCACATAAATCTTTCTGATGGTATATGAAGTGTACCATTTATTGACTATGACATCAAATGAGTGAAGGAAAGAAAAGTCAAATTATCTTTGATAATGTTCCTCATGAAAATAAACACTAAAAACTCGTTATTTTGATCAGCCAGCACCTTTAAGTAAGTCAACTTTAGGTTTTACTTTTATAGTTTGTCATGAACATCATCATTACACTCCACCTGGTCACAGAACAATTTCATAAGTATTTTAGCATTAAATTTGTTATTGTTCTGATATTGAACTAATAGTAGAAATGATAATGTCTGGCAGAGGGCATCCCAGCTGCAGGAGGTTGTGCAGGAGCAGGTTGGACTACAACGCTTTCCGCTTCAACTTCTGACCTGGATGGGATCGGGCTTAAGGTGGGAGCTGGAAGTGGACCAGCACCAAAGACGGTAAACATGGTGGTAAAGATCTGCTGGAGGAAGTCATGTACTCCGTTGAGAATGTTGGGCATGAATCTGATGACGGGTCCGAAAACTCTCATGGTAATTCCACTTTCCTCGGCTTGACGAGTCAACACCAAGATGCTGTCAATGGCTTCATTGACTGATGATGGGATACGGACTTCATTCCTTCGAACGAGTCTCAGAACTTCGGTGAACTGGTTGGGCAGATCCAAGAGAAGCAGCCTGGGCATGTACGCAACAACACTGGTAAGATCAACGACGTTGGTCACAATGGCCCTGGTCAAATGAGCTGAAATTGTGCAAAAATGAATTAATCTTTTCTGTAGACATGGTTGTTACAAGTCAGTAAGTTAATATTTACCGAATGCACGGGTGTTATTTAATCCTGCATCTCTCATGGTTTCAGAAAGACCACTTAGAACAACTACCATATTCTGCGACAAGCGGTTGGAAGCTCCGTTCACAGCCTCACGAACTTGCATGGTCCAGTGCTCATTGACCATTGGTGGTTGAGCTGGGGTAATTATAGGAACTTCTGGAGACTGTCGGGCAACATTCTCCACTACATCGACATCAACGCTCACCTCGTTGACTTCGGCCTGTGGAATATAAAAGCAGTAGTAAATTTCTTGTAACGTTTTAAAATTGTAACGACAATTTACTTAACCGCTCTAATAAAAATCTACCTTGGCGAGGGCAACCAAAAAGAAAATGGCTAAATACTTCATCTTGATTATGTTTTGTGCTCTGCTCACTTCTTCAGCAATTAACTAGTAAAAAGTTGAGACAACTCTGTGAACTGTTGATGCTGATAAACTGATTTATATAAGGCGGTTGGAACGAACATTTTGCGTTAATATTCCAGGGACAATTGATAATTCTCAAGATGAATAATGACCTCTTTTAATGAGGGTACCTGTATTACATTATTAGCTACCTACATAGTAGATGTAAGATTTAGCTGCTGCACATCGTCGCACACTCCATGAAAATTTCATGAGTAAGCTAAAGACACCAGAAGTACATTCTTGCACACCAGTTACCACAAGTGTAAGACGGTTTTGGGTGCATATTTAATAAAACCGTCGACGACGGTGAGCCACAAGTGTTTATTGAATAATGAATTAATTTGGAAATTAAGTGACACATGCTGCATTCATAGTAAGAGCTGACGAACGAATCCTATTTCCAGATCACCTAATGAGGGCAACGTCCCAAACTGACATTCAAACAAGAGGGAAAACGTTTTCTTGTCATTTGGTGCCAGTGCGAGGGTGAATGCGTTAATTAAATATTTTATTGGTGAATTTTATTAGTCTGTCATACGTTACTTCTCAATGCTACCTTTTTTAAAGAGTACGTGTAATTCTGTAGGTAATGGGTTTAATATTAATACGTAAGTTATGTTCAGACAATTTGTAAATCAATTATGACAATCCCAGTATCTTATTGTTTTTATTAGCAGAATAAACAGCAATCATTTAGACCGATGGTAAATCGGTAATTATTTCTGTTGGAAGAATTTGCAGTACTTTGTTCGAGGGCAATGATATATACGCATGGCATCTTTTATGAAAACGATTATAAAAAGAAGACTTTGTCCATTTGAGCAAATTGTGAAAAATAAAGATTAATAAAACAAATTAAGATGTCTTGATCATATCCCCCTCTTCAAGATAGCAAAGAGTTGATAGTGTAGTAGTTAATGTGTGAAGTAAGTTTGCGCTGCGGCCATGTTTTGTGCCACAAATGAACTTATATATGATGGATGAAATGAAACTCACCAAAATTCAAGCAAAGGGAGCACAGCTACCATCTTGTGTAAAATATATTAAAAATCACTTGCTGAGAGTGACTGACCAAAAAACTGTTGCTCTAAAAGGTAGATGCCTTTGAAGCTGTGGATGTTAGCTCTGATGAAACGTGTGTACAAATTTCCATAAATCCGTTTCAAATCAATATTAGTTTGAATAAGGAGTTACGTTGTAAAAACTTACATTGCCAAGTCGGTTTGACATTCAAGATTACCAAATTCTAGTTATTGCATTTACAATCAACACAAATATTAATTAGTGGAATTTGTTTATGCAAAAAATGCAGGAAAGTTGAATTGTATTTGTATCATGCCACCAATCATTTAATTTGTATTGCTGTAATATTTAACATTGCAATAAATATTTAACCTCAAAGATTCCCAACGTATTTTGATACAGGTAAATGCTTGTTAAAATTGATGTGTCGCGATAAATGTTAATAGAAAAAAACCAGAATGTGGTGAGGGTTAGAAAAGTATTGGATTTTCTGTTGAAAGTAGATGAAATCAATGAGGAGGATTAATATTATGCTTTACAGCTTCATGGACGCAGTAATTAGTTGTTGTTCTTTTGGCTTCAAAATGTTCATCTTGTGCAAAAATCCTCATTCAGAAGAAATACTACGGGTCATTGATGCATTATTCTAATTCTAATGATTTCGTTAATCAGGTCGGCAAGTACAACCACCTGTATATAAAAAATCGTTATCTGCTGCATTTTAATTTGCGTTCTTTTTCTACTGTCTAATCCTTTGCTAAAACCCATGAACAAAACTTTTAGATCGTTTCCATTAGATAACAAAACACCAAGCTTGTAATGGGCAATTAATCCACCAAGTTTTGTTTTAACAATTTCTTCCGCATTCAACAATCATATTCAATATGAAAGAGCTTAAATTGTGAAGGATAACCAGTGTTGTCCAGTGGGAAACAACATGTACCCCAAAATACGCAAATTATTAGCAGGTAGCTAAATTATACGCCATTATGAGATGTTAGATTTATAGTTTCAGTCTGCGATTTAGCACCAATGCATTGAAAAATGTATATAAAGCTTGTTGCACATAAAGTTAAATGTTTTATAGCACTTGGTTTACGAAAATCGCAAAATTGTTTGTGGTCACATATATCAAACCTAAAATTCGTAAACTTGGGAACTTAAGCACTCGCCACCACGTAGAACTATGAATGAGGAACTTTAATTTTGCTTGTGTATTATAAGGGAAGCAACTACAAAGTTCAGTATCATATTGGTGTAACTGTAACTCGAAGTTCAAAGCAATTCATTTGCACTAGATAGAGGTTACCTGTCTGAGAACTGTGAGCTCAGTAGTTCACATGTATGGGTTACATTTTATACCGCGTTTATTTTTTTCACCTTGGGTTTTCTGTTCTTTGTTGTTCTGGAACCCTCATCATATACATACATGAACATTTGTATGACCGTTGTTGTTGAATGACATGGGCACATGGGCTATCCTTCCCCGTCCATTAAGATATACACACAAAAAACTGCTTTAAACGACTCAACCTTACTGTACAACGGATATTATTACTGAAATTGATGATAAGAAGTTAGTTTTACATTACCGTGCGAAATACTGCTTCCACTTGATGATAAGCCTACTACCCTATTCAATATCAAAATGTTGGCTGATTGATTGCAGTTCCTCCTCATGAGTAGAAAGGCCTGCCGTTCATAAATAGCATGTCAATTTCAAATTTACTATCCAGTTGGTCAGTAGATGTTAAGTTATACATACAAACAAAAAAGAACTTTGCAGTTTAGTGAAATCAAGCACAAAAATGAGGCGTAAGTTGAATGATTTAAGTATCCAAATTTTTATGCAAAAGTTTTGGGTTTTAAGTATGTGAGTAATAATAAACTGTAATATTTTTCAATTACAGTTATCCCATTTTCAGGGATTCTGCTCCTTCTGTTTTATGGACTGGTGGAAAACGTGAACGCAGGTATTCATCGTGATTTTATTTTATAGATGCTATAGAGTTAGTTGGTCCTACAGAAAGAGTTTTGGAATTACCACTTTAGGTGACAACTATGCGCCTGTACCGAGTACTGGCTGGACGGACATTTCGCAACTTACGTCGACGTGTCCAGTGCCAGGATACTTTGTAAATCACCGGGATTGTTCAAGATTCTACGTATGTGTGGACCATAGTACTCCAGAGAAGCATCTGCTACTTCGATACGATTTCGAGTGTCCGGCTGGACTTGCATTTGATGAAGCCGCTAGCATCTGCAATTACCCAGGACCAACTGGTTGCATTTCAAACGGAGGAGGCTGGGGCTGGGGAAAGGATCCAGGTTTCTGGCAAAATAGTGTATCAATTCCAAAACGCCCTGTTCACTCTTGGGGAGTTCCAGTCGCCGGAAAAGTCCCGGTCGGCGGTACTCCCATTGTACAAGTGACCCCCGGACCACCGGTGGTACAAGGAGGTTGGGGAGCAAAGGTGACACCAATTCCTGCTGCACCTCCACTTCCTGCTAATCCACAAGTGAACCTGCCTTATACTCCAGCTTTTCAGGGTCCTCCTCCTACTCCCACTGTTGGTTGGGAAAGTCAAAGAATTTATCCTGTTACCAATCCTGTCTTCCAAAGCGTCAAAGTGCCACATGGCCATAGAGGAGGATGGTCTGCATCAAAAGTTGTTCTGGGTGATACAGGTGTGTTTCAAGGTGTGAAAGTGATTCAACATGGTAATGGAGCAATACCGTGGGGAACACCGAAAAGCGTCCCAGTGGAACCAACAGTTTTCTATTCAACACCTCGTGTGACACCTATTCCCCAGGCAGCCTGGGTAACACCAACACCTGTCCCTGTTTCAGTCAATCATGATCAGGGAGGATGGCAGACCAT
>JAHZNF010001584.1:0-12413 GCA_027744215.1 Troglopedetes dispersus
TTTCACTGCAGCAACATATGGGGCAAAAAACGGATGTCCCGAGCGACTACAAAGGAAGCCTCTATTGCTCACTTGCTCATTCATTCATTTAACTTACTCATGCCACTACTGCTCTTCTACTGCAATACAGAGAAAGTCAGTCAGCCAGGCAGACAATTTTGGTAGGAGAATTGTGCCACCACTCCTCCACTAATTTCACATGCAATGAAATCTTTAACGCTAAGGTAGTCACTCGCTGCATATTCAACACACACATGCCTTTTTCTTTTCTAGAACAAACAGAACCTCTGAAAAAGGCAAACTGCATGCATACATACCCGTATACTCATTCATTCCATGCATATAAAAGTCAATATAGATCACACGAGCACTTCCAACAACTGATGTTATTACCATCACTAAAAAAACTACCGTGAGCATAGGTTTTACTTGCCTTGTCTTTGCTTCTCCTTTCGCAGGGAAAGTTACTCTTCCTGAATAACTAATGAGGAGAAAGTAGTTGTGAACTGGTACATGGAACTGTGAAGATGGGCACAACACGCACTCACATGGAGAAAGGAGACACATTCACTAATGGTAACATCAGTTCGTTTTCTCTTCGTTTGTCGGCCTCCTCTTTTCCTTTCGGTTTACAACACACTACAACTACCTTCACCACTTGTTCACATAGCAGAAACTATATAGCATGGTAGCTCAGTGTGTCCTGTCTTGATGTTATAAAATGGTTTATAGTTGCCGTAAAAGCGCTCCGTTTTATAATGTCGCGTACTACTTTTTTTTATAATTATGCTCGATTTCCGTAAGTTCAACAAATTGTGAAAGAGTATTTTTTAGAATGATATGGTTTTCTGCCGCTTTTTTGTGGCAGCAATGGTTAAGTATTTTTTTGCCTGATTCGGTGGTAAATTTTTACTGATACAATCAATGCATAAATAATGATTTCACGGGCGCACGCAGACTGGTACCTAATGACACTTGCACATTGATTTTATTGCCGCAATTAAATTACCGTTCCCACAAACCATTGCAATTTGTTTCTTTATTGAAACTACATATGTAAATGTCACCGATGTCACGGCCTCAGACAAGAGAAAACTTTTCAGTTGAAAGAGGTGTGTGTGTGTGTGTTTTGAGTCTAGAATAAAGTCACTGCTTCACAATCTGACCGAATTTCACTTTCAAGCAAAAGGACCGTGTTTCTGTTTTATAAGTATGAGAAAGTGAAGAGTAAAAGTAGTTTTGAAAAGTTGAAAGTTTGGTTCCTCTTGCGTAGTGTGTACATTTGTACATTCACAATACAAAATACCTTTAAGCATTCAGCTAAAACTGTGATAAACTTCTATGTAAATTAAAGGTGAAAGAAAGGAACGAACTTCAGATAAGTTTTTGCACTTGGAATTAATTATGCGTACATAACATGACAATTAATCCTACTCTTTTGTATGCTACTGCCACTATGTCACTGCAACTTTCCTCTGAGCTATGCTTCTTGTACTGGATTCTGAGGTTTCTTCACTATGTGAAAGATGAATACAGAGTGTAATGTAAAACCTAATAAGTTTTTTCCAAGTTTCTCATTTCAGAATTCTCATTTCCTTTGTAATCATCATCACCGTCTACATTACTTCGCCCCTTCAAGTTGGACCACTACCACTCCAGCTGCATCTTCCACATATAAATTCCACTTCTTCCAAGTTTTCACGAAAAGGTTTTATCTTTATATCTTTACCCATCTCTTAATTTCTCCCCATTAAGAATGTCAATTTGAGAAATAAAGTTGTCTTAATCTTTGCCAAGAAGAGTTTTCACTTTCATTTTCTTGAGCACATTAGCGCATTACCGTTCTCCTAAAAACTATATTATCCGTCTGCTGGAAAGTAGTATATATGGCAGCGAGACCTTGAAGCCTGTCGTGATATGAACCGGAAATAAGTGGTGTGCCTACAACTGCTGGAGAAGTTGGAGAAGTAGCTGCCCTAATAATATGTTCATGGCTTGTTTGGGTGTAAAAATTAATTATTATTATTGTACTTGGTTTGCTTAGACCGAGATATTTCCTAGAGAAAAACTGAATTTCAGTTTGGTTGGAAACTGGAGGTAGTGGTAAAAGTGAAAAATATTTTGTTGTGCTCCAGCATGCCACCACTCTTTAATGTAATGGTCTCAAAAAAGAATTTATATTCTATTAAAAATTGAATAGGAAGTGGCGAATTTTTCACTGGCACGCACTTCACTTGAATAATAATATTTCTTCCTGTGCGTAGGCGATTGGGTAGGTATGTGCTTAAGTGTTAGAATCAGCGGTCCTTGCTATGTAGTCTTGTGGGAGAAAGCACGCTGCACTGGTGGCTTCCACGCTGCTTTTTCTCAAGTGTAATGAACTTACTTTTCCCTATCTTTACACGGTCACGATCACTGAACCTTTATATTTTACGGCTTTGCGAGAGTTAACAGCTAATAGGGGAACGCAACAAGAGCTGTGATTTAAGAGGTAAGCAAGTTGCTCCGTGAAGAGAGATCAAAAGAGTCTGTTTTGCACTCCCGAGTCTCAAGTACTCCAGACAACTCATTCTGATGAATAAAATGAATGAGCGCAAACACACTTCATGTCACTTCATGCTTTGCTAAAAGTCCTTTCCACAGTAGATTTAGTTCCTACGTTTGGAAATGTAGCTAATTATAACTCCATAAACGCATTTACTTCATTCCAACTCCAATTATAAACACCACGCAAGGCAAGGTGTCTGTGGGTAACAGGAAAGGTCTCAGTTTAGACTGGTTCAATCTTTTAGATCAACCACGAAACGCACCAGTAATGATTGAAAACACTGAACGAACAACTGTTCCCCAACTGTCCATGCATCTAACAAACTGTACTGAGAAAACTTTGATTTTTCTTGCCTCCAATTACTCTTTCAGAAGAAGGGATGCTGCTCCTCCTGTAATTTGCTCTCTTGCGCTGAAGGAAATGAAAGGCGTCTTCTTTTATATTTTTCCTGATGAATCAAAAGACGGATTTTCTTTACTATCTGTGAAAAGACAGACCAAACAAAGAACACTTCACAGATCTTCTTTCCTCTCTGGAGAGAAGGTTCTCTTCACCGCATAATCTGACAACTTTAAATGAGCGAACGCAGTCTATCAGGAGATTTCAGATGCCGAGTTTCCTCTTGTGTGCACTTTCCCCACGAAAACGAAGCTTGACAACGCACGCACTGCTCAAGTGAAATGAAAGGAAAATGATCGGCAGACGACGTGCGTAAATGGGAATTATGACATTTATTGAAGAGGAAACGGAAAGAAAAACTCATTTATCCTGACTCTTACTGTTTCACCGTCACATGTATTTATTGGATCGTGGAAGCAAGCAGGAGCATGTCACCTCACCAAATCTGGAATCAGACTGACAGAAGAAACTACGCGAGGGTTGGGGAATACAGTCCTCAAGCCACTCGTTCCGTCTCAGGGAAAGAAGAGTGAGCACACGGGCTCTCGCACACAAACACACTCACAACAGCAAAGCAATATGTACTCCGTACGCAGGGAATGCCACAATGAGCTCCAAGAGCGTCATGTAGTACTCGCGTCTGAGGAGGAAACAGAATGTGAGTTGTGTGTATACACTCACAACGACCAGAGCAGCGCAAAGGAGTCAGTACAGTGGAAAGAGAAAGGCAGCTGGAGCAAAAGGATCGAGAGAAAAACACGACTACACAAAGTAAATACAAGGAAAATACTACCATCATCACCACCACCACCATTCGTCCCTACTTCACTCTCTCAAGGCAAAATGTAGGCAAGCACTGCACACACACATACAATCTTTATACCAACTGTGAGAAAAAGTAGTGTAAGCAAGGAAGGGAGAGAGAAGACGAGGATGATGATGAGGAAAGAATATTCTGCTCTTTTAGTGCATGCCCTGGCATTGCTCCTGGTATCGCACCAGTTTCTTCCATGAGAGAAGGATCTGCAAGCAGAGAATAAAAGAGGCGCTCTCCTTCGACACACAACTGCCGTGGATGAATCTCCCTTCCACATAAGACCTCTTCTGCTCACAATATTCTTCCGTTGAGGTATACATATTTTGACCATATGTAAACGAGTCTGGTACATTCATAATAAGTCCCTTTTTGGTACTTAGTATGTACATACACCTGCTTGCACATACTTTTTTTTATTTATGTAGGTACCTAATACTCTTGAGTAGTTTGCAATCAATTTTATACATTTATGGTTACCTACCTTGCCAAACTAGGAATATGGTCCTGCCTGGGTTTCCTCCGGTGATGGCGAGGGAAGATGATGGTGATGTGTGTTATACCTAAGCTTATAAACATGAATGCTGGTGTAAAGAGATGATAGTCAACCTAGTCACCAATACACAAGCTCGCAATGAAGCTTCCCGCACGTTTTTTTTTTCAGGAAAGCGTGCAATATAACTTATAAAACATTATAATTATACATATGCATTCTTGCAAGATATATGCATGGAAAGTGTACCAAGAGCGGCTACCTCTTTTCAATCGGTATGTACTCCTTTTTTTCTCTTGACTCTTTCACTTTTTCAACTGTGGTATATAGGAACACACCAGTGGTAGCCGTGCTGGTGGTGGTGTTTCCACCGCCAACACCACTACCATATATCTTTACCAGCTGAGTTATACATTTTCCGTGTTAGCTCGCGAACACTCATCTCACAACTCAACTCACTCAATCCTTTTTGCTTATTCCGTTAAAAAAACGAGAGAAAGTAAGGGAAAAAAGCTTCTCGAGAGAAGTGCTTGTAGACACCGTCTTCATAGAAAATGTAGAAATAGTGCAAGAACTCCTCCACTTCTTTTTTTATCAAATCGCCGAAAAGCGAAAATTGTAGTTAATATAGTATGTCCAACAAGCCACTTTCTCAAGTGAATTCTACTCAAGACAAGCACAGTCGCACCAAAAAAAGCTAGTAACGCATGCTCATCATATTTTTGCATCATATAGAGCAAAAAAACAGACGAGAAAAAGAGAAAACGAAAAGACGTACGACTTACGAATGGGTCGTTGTGTTTCATATACTAAAAATGGAAATGAATATGTGTGTACACTTGGCAATAAACCTTTTTTCCTAGAAGATGATGATGAGAAGCTGTGAATGGCTCTCATTTACCGCATGTACTTTTAGAGAAATGGAAAGGGATATGCATTATATTAAAACCGTATTAGAAGTAGTGCTTCCTTCATTTGCATTGATTATTTTTAGCATGTGAACAATGTGAAGGTTGAGTGGAGGATGGAACACAGGAACTTTTTATAACTTCCTTAGCAAAATGTTTGAGATGACGTCCCTTTTGCGAAAGTTGTACAAAGTGCCTCCTTCAGTGTTTCCCGTCATCATAATATTCTTGAGCAACATCCGGTTTTTTAAATTTAAATGTAATACTTGTTTTGTTTTATTTAAAAAAAATGTTCATGCTGCCTCTGCAAAAAGGAGATTGTTATAATCATACTCAAGTAAAACACTAGTTCGAGATTAAATGAATATTAATTCTATGCTTTGCCCGAGAGGTAATTTTCTGATATGACTAAAAGCACGTGTGTAGCTGGAAATGTTATTCAGTTTCGGAATGTGAAACGTACATATACAAAAAAACATTATTTTTTATAACAACAAGTGGCTTTTTAGTGACTGGTTTCAAGCTATAAAGATCCGGATAAAAAACGAGAATACTACTAGATTTTTACATATGAATAGTAAACCACAACTAACCAACACAAAGGAAACCAAAACTTCCACCGAGACGGAGAATTGTGTGTATGAATTACATTTGAAAAAAAGAGAATTGCAAAAAAGTGTTCATATAAAAAATATACAAGCGGGAGATGGAAATGGAAATCCTTTACTCATTTAAAGGTGAATGAATAATTAAGGAAACACGTTAAATTATACTGCTTCCTCAGACTATTCCTAAGAAGTACAGCTCCATGAATTATTAGAACTACCGCCCATTTTTGTGTATGATATCTTCCCTTGCCATCCCACCTAAATACCTACATACATCTCTTGTCGCGGACGGTGTATGAAGAAAAGCTCGTGGGTGGGCACCAATTCAAGCTTTACTGCGTTTCCCTAGGTGCCCTGCTGCAAAATTTATAAGAAAGGAACGTCAAGTCGAACCCAAGTGATCATATAAAATGTCTTAAAATAAAAAATCCCGTTTTATCCACATTGAACCCAGGCATAACAAACAACCTACATACACATGCAAACTTAATAATAATAATGCAAAATGATATAAACCTTTCTATACATTGCTTTGACACCGTTCAACTTTCAAGATAATATACGGACGTATATGGATTCACTTGAGACGAGCTTGACTATTGCTTTGCCAACAACAGACGTTGCCTCCGGTTTTCTTGACGAAGGTGCTCCGTGCTCCATGTGATCCTTTGCTCATTTTTTTTACTTTTTAACAAAAAATGGCAAAGATGAGTTCGTGGACGAGGAATATTTTCTCCAGTAGTATGTATATGTAATACATATTATGTAAAGTCTGTCTGCTTGAATCTACAAATTAGGGATGAACAAGGTCTTGTATATTTTTACAGTCACAATCGCATAGCCCTACTTCAGGTTTTACTTTTACAGCTAAAGTACAAGACGGCAACAGAATATTCACCTGCTTTTATCATGCCATCTGAATGAAAGTACATTTAAAAAAAATTCTGATGTAAGTTGACTCAATTTTTTTAGGAAAAGTAGGGAAAGCAAATAATTTTATTAATTTGCGTCATATTCACATTTGCATAATATGTATACACATGTTCAAGGAAGGCATAGACAGGCTTGTCTCTAACGATCGTGAACAGTTTTTCGTAAAATATGGCATTCTGGGCGCAGCATTCAGGGTATAATTTCTAGCCCATTTTAAAAGTTAAGAGAGAGAGAGATGGAATTTTTAGCAAAAAATGCCAGTACTTAAAAATGTACATGTATAATAAATACTTTCTCCTGCAAAAAGGACCTTTATACACAATTTACTACGCCGACTTTCTCCAACTTTTTTTCGGGGGCTGTAAACTGCATCATAAATTTTCTTTTTTTCCATACTTTCTCCAAACAAAAAATACAAACTGGCTCGACTAGGATCCCCTTGACTCTGCACACATATTTGTCTTCAAGCGAAAAAGCGGAAAGTGCCATGCCATAGACAAACGTGCACAGACCCGCACAACTATCCTTCTATAATAGTGTGCGTATTTTGATGCATAATGCAAATACTTGTGTATGAAATATAAGTCTGAGAATTAGAGCTCTCAAGATGAGTAATAGGTATGTGAAACGCAACAGCAGACTAGACGGAAGCAGTAGCAAATTTTCGCTTTTTCTTTGTTTCTTCCCTCCCATCTGCCATTTTCATCGACAGCGACCACAAGTAGGAGCAAGTTGCCTACAAAAGCGTCAAGTCTATGTATATTTATAATGCATATGTGATCATAACAATAAACTGGTCTCATAAAGTAGAATTATACCACTTAAGTACACAGTCTTGCCTGTATTCTTTCCTAATGTAATCAGTTCTTTCGGATCTTGCGTGAATGCCGAATGCCTTTCGTAAGTTCACTGATGTAAGATGAAATAATAAAAGAACGAACTTCTGCTCCGTAGATGAACGAGTCTGTGTGAACAATTTTAACTATTTATGGAGAAATGGGTTGCCTTTTCTTGTCAGTTATAATAACACCGACTACACCCGCAGTAAACATTTGATAGTCCATTACAGGCACTATCAGTCGGAAACTCTTAATTCCTACTTTTCCTACTTAAGAAACGCACCACGAGTCTTGACATTAAAGGGCTCTTATGTGGAGTATAACAAATAGACGTTGTGCACGCGTCCCACTGGCCATTGTTTATTATGTGCGTGCTAGCCTTAAATGTGTATGTATCCTGTATAAAATATACATTTCGTACATTTGGTTTGCAATTTTATATTATTAATTTATATAATTATTATGGCGCTTTTTTGTTTCTTATCGTTTGATGGGATTTCTAAATTAAAGATGTTTCATGTTAAGCAGCAGTAAGTATATAATTGGTGCTTGTGACTTACCAGGTAGAAGTGTTAATAGGTTCTAATGTTGTAAATGTACAAACTTGAGATGAATAACGTCCAGACTGCTTTGAGGTGAATTATGTCACAATAATTAATCTACACAAATGACTAAAGATAATCTGGATAGTTGCAGGTTTGTTGTAGGATGAAAAGTTAAAAGTCCATGCTCGACTGGTCCTTTCTTAGTATTATGACTATAATTTTATTCAGGTCCAAATATAAAAGCGATCTCCCCCAGCAGGACACTGAAAGACTCTGAAATATAAATTAGACTCGAAAAAGATAATATAGAACGTCAGGCTGGCGTACGATTATGCCCATTTTTTTTTTGTGGATCCCCGTCTCTGCTGATCTTGCTGGTTTCATTATTATTATTTTCCTTCTAACAATGTCAAAATGATAATACATAATCACTACGTAGAACAGGGAAGAAAGTGGGGAATAAAAGGGATAAAACAAAGCCAACGAAGTAAACCCTGTTATGTTTTGTTACTGATAAAATAAGTGGGAATGTGTGTGAGTGAATGTTGGAGAGAAAGAGAGCTAAAGCCGAAGAGCCACACTTCTTTAATAATGAGCTCTTGTGTTTTCCATGTTTCCCTCTTCTCGTTTCTCTTTCTCTCTCCCTTGAACTTATAACCACTTATAGCACAATAGAAAAGTACTATAATTATTGCAAGTTCCGCCCGCCCTCCTCTTGTTCGTTGGCAATGTTGTCCAAAACCCCAACGTTAACACCGCAATATCCACCTAAACTGCATATTTGTTGGCTAAATAAATACGAAATTTTGCTGCAGTCCAATTCACTGAGAGAGCGAAATCGTTTTTTTTTACTCAACATCATGGTGGTCGTTGTCACTATTTCAGAACAAAAGGCGGCCTGGTGGAAGTTTTGTTACGTGTAATAATAACTTATGCAAGTGCTTTTCACTTGCCACAGAATACCTTATTGCCACTCCAATATTCAACTGACGACTTCGTTGAAATCTTTATACCTACCGGCGGAGGAAACGTATTTACGATATCAACTTTTTCCAAAATTAAAAATGTGCAAGTTGAGTACACCCCTGGACCACAACCACAAATGGCTGATATGTTTCAAACAGGAAGGAAAAGAGACCAGAGGTGTACGAAAGCATTAAGAAATGCTAAATCGACTACTCATTAATCCAATACACTAACACCAACACACTTGCAAATGTACCGTTGCACACAGTGATTTGCCACTTTAACATTCCTGCCACAAAAAAAGTTCTCTGTTGCTGATAATAATTTATTGATGACTTTTAATGTTGAGTTCAGATTTAATTTCGATTATTTCCTACTCATATTTTTACGACCTTTCTTTAGTTGTAAGTTGTGAATAAGTTGTATGTGTGTTTGGTAATTGTATACTTTTTATTTTCATCGAAGTGTTCACGCGTGCATAATAAGATGGTCTTGATAAGTAAAACTTATCGAGGTAGGCGTAACTCACGCCGCGTAAGTGTGTGTGATTTTTACAAATTAATGAAAAAGTCGTGAGAGAATGATTTGATTTGATTTATTGCCATTGTAATCAACCATTACTGAGTACAAGATACAAAGCATAATAATGGCTGTTCTCTCTTACTGACAAATAAAGGTTTAAAAATTCCAATAATAAAACTTAATTAAATCTATCCTTAATAACAAACCAATATTGTCGTTCAGTACCATAAAATTGTATTATTAAATATGTACATACAAATTATTTCGATAACCGATAAGGTACGACTTCGTCTTCTAATTTTGTTTGAGAGATTTTTTCGTCGATTTGCACAGAGGAGTTACTTACAAAACTGTTCCCTACTAGTGTGCATTTCCAACGAACGGAGTGTTTAAACAGTTCAGCTTTGTGAGTTAACACTTTTAGTTTCATTAATGCTTTCATTATATTACTCGCTTATAGTTCTTCCGTGTAATGGTACAGTCATAAATTAAATATTCATGTTACAATTCTAACACATTTAATGCCACTTAGCCATTTAGCCACGCAAAAAGTGCCTGACCCACATTTACAATTTGTCTGTTCAATGAGAAAACACAACGTCGACTTAATTTCAAAATTTCCTCATTTATGGGAAGAAAATACTAAAAACGTTTTACGTATATGATTATAAGTTATCTTGTGCCCAGATGAATTTTGTGCATGTGTAACATTTATCTTCGCGAAGTCCTTACATAAGTATATACTATCCAGTATACAACAACACGAGCTCTCAGGCACAGTATCAGGTCAGCCCAGGCAACTCAGGTCCTTGGCAATGGTTGTTGGACTATCTTTGAGCATGAATTGGGGTTAGATGATAAATATACATTTTGGTTGTTTTCATTCATGACCAAGATGTAGCCAAAATTAATATTAAGGCTCATCAATCAAAATCACAATCCATTTCTCACTTCCTCACCACAGCAGCGCAGAGCCCCTTCCCCGTCACTTTAGCCAGTTGAATCTTAAGTAGGTTAAGTAACAAAAGTGTAACACTGGGAAAGTCAGGCCGCTGTGTAGCACCACCAGTATCTCTAACTTTCCATTTTGTTGGTTTAAGAAAAACAGAAGACCACCTTAAAACCTAAATAACATTTAAATAGTAGAGTAAACGCCCGTCCCTGTATCGCTTCGCCCACGTCATATTATCGTCTCTAGAAAAAACTACAATGTGGTCTGCTGTGTGCAATACCACAAGCAAGCCTGTTTTGTAGGTAATATCTGAAGACTCCCATATTGTAGTCATGCAAGAGTGTAGGCTGTTCGTGTATTAACACTGGTCCTCCATTAATAATAAGTATTTTGAAGAAGAACGTGTTGATAAATTGGTGATGCTTAGAGTCAAGTTATAGTCTTTAAAATGTCATAGTTTGATATACCACCTGCATTTCTGCATACAGAAAACAACCCTGAAACTGTTTAATTACATTTTGTGGTTTTCTTTTGATAACTCGTTTAGGAAAAACTCTTCGTTGTATCTTTTCGAGCCTGAGTAGGCAAGAGCTAGAAAAGGAGTTGGTTGGTGGTGTGGTGACGGAGGGAGTTTCGCTAGTAAATTTTCAGGGTATTTTTGCGGTTTCGAAAGCCAAAAATAGTTCGGGAATTTTCTTTGGAGGAGACGCCCAGTGAAATCTTTTACGTTAATGGTGGCGGTGGCAAGATGACGTGATGACGGTATGTTCAAAAGCACTCGACGCTGTTCTGCATTTGGTTTTCCTCCGTGAATATTTAATGTTCTCACTCAAGCCTCTCACTCTCCACTTATCAAATTATGTCATTGTATATCATTCTAATGTTTGCCACATAAATTAAGAGTGACACGGACAAAACAATATGCAGAACTACGCAGCAGCAATCTCACAATGATAAGCAGAAGCTTTAAGAACCAAGGCTTTTTTCTGTCTTGCCGGATTATCTCGCCCGTCTTGGAAAATGGAGGACCATATATAAATGGAGGGAATACCTCCATAATAAATTTTTACCAATGGCATTGGCACATATATGAAATAGAAAAAGGTATTTTCCAACGTGGATCTCCTTCTGGTAAGATAATATCCTTAAAGTATAAACCTTGGCTTCCCTTAGTGGGTTCTTGTTCACATATCACCGTATCATGTTTTCTCACAAGTGAGTAGTGGCTGACACAAGAATGGAGGAATTCGTTGATTGCTTTTTCCGTCTCCGTCGTCTTGTTGACTACTTGAGCCTTTAAAAAATACCCATCTCATCTCAGAGGATTTCCTATCTAACATGTCTTCACTCGATTTTTCTGAGGACTACCCGCTCTCTCGTCAATCTTTCCTTGCCTTGTGCCAACAGCAACCACGAGCTAGCAAGGCGCACAAGGGAAGTGCATGGAGAGTGATGATGAATTACCTTACAAATCTGTAATATTGGATTTCTATACAATTTTAAAAGAGAGGGGCATTATTATTACAGCTTCCCTACATGGGCAATCGAAATAAACTCCGATTTTACAACCGCCAAGTGTGTTCTCTTTTTTGTATTCTTGTCAACTCAAACCACGGCTACTACAATATATGGTATAACAAGGTTTATTAAACGGGCTGGAGAGGTACTCTCAAGAAAAAGGCAATGAGATCGTAAAGTTTCACATTAAATGTATTGCAATTGTCTTTATCTTGAGTTAAAAAGTGAAAGAGTGGTGGAACACAACTCTCGTCTCGAGAACAAAAGGATGAAAATGAATGGTGTGTGTGCGCTCCATCTCAGGTTCTTTTTTTTTGGTTCTGCGGTTTGGAACAAATGAATGGAAAGGTAAAAAGGAGGGACGGGCG
>JAHZNF010001585.1:0-17252 GCA_027744215.1 Troglopedetes dispersus
TTTTTTTTCAAATACACATGAAATGTAACAATGTAACGTCGCAGCAGACACTCAGCACAAGTAGCAAAGATTACTTCACTCACACAATACAAAATGAACCAACTCTGGTCGTTTCACAACGATATAATGGTTTTGGCATGAAGCGCCCAATAAAAACTTGTCAAAGTCTTGTTGGAATACCTCACACGCTGTGTGTGACCACCAAAAAAAATAGATAAATCCAGTCTGAATTGTGCACACATATATGTATATGTATTTTTTAATTGTATGAAACTTTTTTTCACATTTCATCTAAAATAGGAAAAAGGCCTTGACTTTTTTTCTCTTATCTTGTGTGGATCATCTCCACTTTTGCTTGCACTCCATTACAATTGTTGTTGTTCGGCTAATTCCTGAACCGCATCGTAAAATATTCCAGTGGAGTGGAGCAATACAACAAAATATGTGCATGTATATTTCTCTACAAAAAAAACCAAGACTATTTATATTATTACATCAACGAGTGTTACGTAGTTTATGTAATATCTTCCCAGATATTTCAGCAAAACCTGGACTCAAAAGCACATGCGTCAAGGTAGTATCAATTCTTCACAAGAAAGTCACTTCCAATTTTCACATAACAAAACGGGCGATCACACTCCACAAAAAAATGCACGTGGATATTTAGTTACACTCTGGTGTGGTTATCCACATAATATTCTTCTCGTTCTCCTCTATGATCAAGATGATTTCTGTTTCGAGAAAAATTTTGGAATGTGGTTGGCGGTGGATTTTAATGCACAGACAAAAAAAAAAGAATCTCAGGTTAGTGACTGCTTCTTCAATCTGTTTTTCGTGCTACCACATATTTTTTTTTCGCTTTCTGGCTCGCTGCTTCAAGAATCCCTGGATAGACCGGTTTATATTGCCTAATAATAGGAGTAGCAGGAATAACACTCAACTTGAACCAGAATCTGAAAGTTGCTCCAAAAAATTAAATAATTTCATTCAATAGCGAAACCAAACTATGCAATACAGCTTCTTGTGTAATATGTTTCGTGGATGCAAAAAAAAGTTGAAGTATTATTTAAAAAACACTTTAGAAACACTGACGGGGAAACTTCTTTTCTTCGCAGTAGCCAAATACTTAATTCGCAGTAAACAAATTAATATTGTAATTAAATCTTTTGTTTGTTTCTTCAGAGAAAAAAGGCTCTGTCAATTTTTGCAGATTACAAAATACAAGAAACAAAAAATATCACGTGAAAAATGTGGCATTAAGTTCTGCATTTTGCACCATCACTCCTTCTTCTGGAACTCCTCTTTTCGCTTATCCTAGAACATGTTCTGGAATGTTTACGTGTTTCTCCGGTGCATTTAGCATTTTTATGTACATAACAAAATAATTTCCTTCTTGTTCGATCTGACTTGACTCACATTTTTATTTGTCCAAAGCAAAATTACACACTAAATATTATGGACACAACTAGAAAAAGTTGATTTAGTATTTCAAATGGTGAACAACCTTGTAGCTATGCACACACCACTCCAACAATAATATTTTCCTCCTGCCTGGTTTCTTTGTTATTTTATGACACACAACTATATACAAACACACGTTGACAACCTAAAAAATGCACAACAGCACAGCGTGTACTACACAGTAGTAGTCACTAAGGTTATCAAAAAAATGGGCAGAAATATTGTAGCGCACTAATGTGGGGAAGTTTTTTTTCCTATTACATTATTGTTCCAAGTAGAGCACAACCGTCAAAACTTGTAATGTTGTATGAAAAACCCAGTTCATTTATAAAATATAGTCCACCCAGCGACAAAAAGTACGAGAGAGAAAACTAAAATAGGAGCACTCAAGCACACACGCACTCCACCTCAACAAAAACCTCGCGTCTAGCTGGATTGCTATCTGAACAAAGACTGAAACTGTTTGAACCGTGGCCAGGATAAAACCAGTCGTCGGCGAAACCAGAAGCCGTATATTGCACGTTCCTCATGCAAAAAAATATACACCCTCTCAACCAAAAAATATATATATTATAAAAGAGCATAGCACTCACAGAGAAAAGGCAAGCGTATAGACCATTTTTTCGTGAATAAGACTTTGCGCTTTATAGCATTCTGGCTTCACTGCAATGTTTCATATATGCAGCTTTGCTGAGCGAGTGTAACAATAAAAGTTGAGAAAAAAAAACTGGGATAAGGGATAATACCCACACAGAGCTACTATGTCGACAAAACCTTATGTGCTCTTCTGTGATGGTTACTGCTGCTTGCTACTACGCTGCTTTGCTTCAATATTATATTGTGCTTATCCGTCTTCTTCATCATTTTTACCCCTAAAAGAATGGTGTGTGTGTGTGTGTGTGTGCATAGTTATAATATGCTTCAGGTAGCATGCGTACATTTGCTTCGTAGGCATAGAATTGAGCTATGTAGAGAAAAAATTATGGTGAGTGGTGATGGTGGTGGTGGTGATATTCTTGCATACTCTGCAATTTATTGTTGAGCACACGGTAGCAAAATATATGGACTCAACGCTGAACACAGTAGTATGTCTTCAAACAATGAAAAACAATATGGAAAAGCGGTAGCAACCAAAAAAGCTGAACACAAAAAAATGAGGAAACGGAATATGCATGTGTAGTACGTGTTTTGAAAATAATATGAATTGAATTTGTGGACACAATGAAAAAAAATATACTCCGGATGGACACACAGGACGCAGATAAGTATTTTTTTCATGGATAAAGTAGACATGGACATTTGGAATTGAAACTGAGCATATTGCAAAGAGAATTGCAAAGCTATATACGCGGGTGACGTTTTCAAGTGGATAGAAAAATACTCTTTTTAGCGTAACCACACCACATGAAAATACATGCATATTTTTTTGCTTGTTTTCCTCGAAAGAGTTTTTTTGTGCGTTTCGCTTTTATTCTTCTTCTTCTTCCTCTCCTGAGATATTCTAAGGTAATAAGCTTTTGTTTGGTTGAGTTGACTTGAGTGAGAGTTTCCTGAACTTCGGACGATAACAATGTTGAAGAAGGTAGGCACACAAGAAAAAAAATGCACAGACGATTGGATAGTAGCACGCTATGTGGCAATAAATAGTACACATTGGCGATGGAAGGATGTGTGCGTAGAAGGATAATGAAAATGAAGACGAAAAGAAAATGAAGTTCTGTGTAAGCCTTCTTGGAAAAAAATATAATGATACGCGGAGCAGAGAACCGAACAAGATGGTAATACATAATCAGTAGCCAGGCTAGAAGTTGAGCTACTAGAATTCGCTTCGGACTTTCTTTTTTTGGTAATATTCAGGTAGAAAGGCAGGGAGTCTCCGAAGCTAAAGCCTCCTCCATAAAAAAACGTATATCGTTCGGCTTAACTGACTCCCGTCATCAGTGTAGTCACTACTGACTCACTCAAAACAGTAGAAATAAGCTCTTTTGGTCACAGGTTCGAGCTTAAAAAAAGAAGCAAGAAATGGTCAAGAATAAACTTAAGCACTTTCCTCGCTTCAAAGGTTTTAAGAGAGTACAGTTCTTATCAATTTTATTTTTTTCAAGGGAACGAAAATATACATTTCCTTGATAAGGAAAGGTAGATAGGTCCAGAAAGAAATCGTTCAAAATGAGTGGAGCACATTATTTAGAGGAAAGCTCCATTATTGTTCTTTGTTGGAGCAGTTTCCTCCTCGTGTTCAGAATTATAGATGGAGAAGGTAGTTTTTAAGTCGCTCACAAAAACTTACTGATCCATTGAATATCATCATTTTTCTTCTGCTTTTCTTGTGCACACAAAGAAACGAGAATTGCACATGGACGCAAGAACTGAGCCGAAAAACAAAAAAAGGAAATATTGTATAGTCCCGGGGAAAGGTTTTGTGCCAGATGGACAGAGACAGACAGATGAATATCATATTTTCTGCACATGTCAAATAACAAAAAAGAGCAAAACACAAGGAGTCACAGTTAATCCTTGATCCTGTTCCTACAATAAAATGCAGCTTGTGCCTCGTACCACAATACAAGAATACAGAAGGCAGGGCGCGTAAAAAAAGAAACGGAAGAGTGCTAAATTATTAACCAAACTATACAACAATATATTGTGGAGCATAGAAGAGGAAGAAAAAAAAAGAAAATTGGACACAAAAACGGAGGCAGACAGATGTTTCACTTATTTTTCATGAACAAAAAAAACTTCCTTATTAAAACTGGCTTGTGCCATTTTTTTGTCTGAAAAAATGTTATTCATATGTTGTTGTGTCCTCCTGCCTTGTCCAACCATCACTCAGCTAAAGAAACACGTATTTAATATCTTGAAACTTTTTTTGTTTCATATATATTCTTCTTTCCTGTTCTAGTTTCGGATCTTTTTGTGTGAAACAAAAAAAGCAGTCTTTTTTTCTTTGTGTGCATTTCTTTCTATTGTTTCACCAACAAGAACTCAAGTTCAACCAAGAAAAAAATAATAATAACTGCAGTAATGCGACGAAAGGCTTTGTTTTCCGTCCCACTTTTCTCTTTGACTTGGGTAACCTTCCTCCTTATCAAACCTGGAAGGCCAAAGTCTTTTCAACAGTAATAATAGTAAATGGTAAGGTGAGGTAGTTTTTTGCGTGGATGTCATAATAATGAAAATGTAATAATAATATTACAATAATGATACGGTCTCGGGGATAATTTATTACCCGCTTCAGAAAGTGGCACAGGTGTCTACCATCTTTTCCTTTCTTGAAGGGAACATTACTTTTCCGCTTTTGAGAAGGAGAGAAATGTTGCGAAACTTCGAGAGAAAAGTGTTATTCCATATCCGTCTACACAGAAAAAAAACTGCAGCAGGAGTAATAATGATAATAATAGCGACAACCTTTTTTGAAAACAATGACAAGATGTGCTACATAAAAAGTTTTTTAAAAAAAGAGAGACCGAGTCACGTCCACTTTTTTTTAATAATCATATTTAAAGGACTAATGTCCCTTCCACCTTTCCACGTTACACTTTTTTTCTTCAAGATTAAAAACACAAAGAGATTATTAGTATTTACTTATCATCATCAGGATTGTATACCGTGATATGATTCATTTTTTTTTTAAATATTGGAAAGACAATACTCAACAACAACCAAGAATTTATATTGCTCCAATAATACCAGAATGTTTTAATGACGTGCGTGCCACTAAAGAAAAAGGAAGGAAGATCATTGTTCAATATTACCCTCATCATCAGAGTAACGATAATCGTGTTATCCCCAACACAATTCTAATATTGTAGATTTTTAATACATTGTGACATTGTGTGTATCAAGTGCAATAATAATGATCAACTTGGTTTATATATTATTGAAGCAACATTACCACATACAATTTGCATATTATGTGCAAAATGCATTGTGTAATACTTGTGCGTATAATCATACATAACCTTTTATCATTGTAGAACACGTTCATGCTTGGTACGAATAACTTTTTATGGTTATCAAAACAACCTCTGGTATGCACATCCTCTTCTTTTGCATTTTACAATACCTCTTCATTTTTATTGCAGAGTAACTTGCAAAAAAATATATGGTACGTCTCTTCTGAGGTATATATTTTTTTGGTTCAGTCATACTTCATTGTAGATAAATACTTCTCGCATAAAAGGGATGATATAACGATGTATTCATTTGATTAGTGTGTATTACGCCTACAACAAAAATTTTATTGTTTTCTTAAAAAGGGTTAATAACGCAGTAGTAGCACAGAACACTTGGTACATGATACGTTGTAGTTGTAGTAGTAACTTTTTTTGAGATTGTGGTAAACGGTAAGGTTGGTAGAAAGGAGCAGGTGAATATATTTTTTGAACGTAGAAAAAACAAGACAAACAGGATAAACTGAAGCCGAGATGATGATGATGATGATTGCAAGCACGTACAAAATTAGGCATACGAGTATTTAACCTTTGATAATACAATAATCATCATCTTTCGGTGTAATAATTTCGGAGATGATACTTGTGCTCCTTACGTCACTTTTTTTTGAATCAAAGGCACTGATGAGAAGTAGGAGTTATTATTTTTACAAGTGAACATAATTTTATCTCCACCTTTATTTCTCCCAATCACTCCCGTTACTTAATCATAGCAATCAAAAGGTAGTAAAGATCCGAAGCAATACATACTATTCGATTCAGGTATGCATCACCAAAAAATTTTCAGCAATAAGATATTCGCACATTGCATTATATATTTATGTAAGAAGTATTAGGTAGACATGGATAGCGCCACTAGACCAATCCTATAACTCTGTTTTTGGTGATCCTCGAACAGAACAACTTTTTTTCGCCTTTGATTTTTATACCTCGTCGAACTCTGATAATCATAAAATCACGAGGGACTTGCACCTAGACACCGGTCTCCACTATTTTTTTGTCCGGTTTTGTGCAGACTAATGAACTCATCGCAAAAAAGCATAATAATACAATACATAAATAATATTGAGTCTTTATTGTTTTTTGCTGGTTTGCGTGTTCCATTCACAAAAAAATGTATTGGTAATATTCCATTCCATCACAGCCAAAATGTGTCCATTTTTCTTGAGCTGCTCAATCTCTCATTTTTTTATTCACGAAATATGCTGTATTTATGTATATTTATTCTCATCTATGAGAATGAAATATTTTTTGTGGGATGTTATGATGTTTTGCATATTGGGCAATTGTCCGCTGTTGTTACAAGTATTCAAAGGCAAGGTTCATTGATTCATTGTTCATTGAACAGTGTGCACACAGGCAATAATTTTTTGTTGAGCAGGTAAAGGAAAGGAAAAAATAATGCTGTAGAGGTATTTGACCACATGGGCAAGTCGTAAATATTATTCATGTGTCCATCACCATTATTATTATTATTACCACACGAAGTAAAAAAAATTAGTGATACTAAAAAGCAAGGAATTTTTTTTCTACATTTGCATATAATGTAGCGCGCACAGAAAATGATTTGATAAGCAGCAATAATAATGAACGCAGCGGGATTTGGAATCTCCAATCCAACCTTTGGCCTTGTAAGGTCAGTAATTTGTGCGTGTATGTACAAAAAAATCAGGAATACATATAACCCACTATTATTTGGTCTTATCATTGAAAAATTACTGTGGGATTTTTTTCTTTTCAAAAATCAAATAATTTCCGTTTGAATATTTTCTTTGTTACTACAAAGATTATTCTCTTATCTTGTATTCATGGTATCATGACCAACCGCACAGTTCACATAAAAAATCAAAAGAGAGACAAGCAATTTTCGTTGATTTTTCTAAATTGGATGATACCGTTGTTTCGTCGTAATTGACTCGCGTTCCATCACCCCGTTTTCAGCTCTCAGCGATCTGTCTTGTCTTCTCTATTCTTTTTTTTTGTGGTTTCTCACAGAAAAGATGAAAGAAAGAGGTCAATGGGTATCGCATGCAAAATTATGCGCACATTACAGTTCCCCAGATTGTATACACTCGCCGCACATATGACTCTTTTATTTCTTGCTGTGCCACGGGCCATGAAAAAAAGAATATACTGCGGAATGGAGTGAAAAGGGAACAGTTTGCATATTATGTAAAGTGCACACAGTTACAGACACAGAGATATCCTCTGTGTCTCTCTTTTGTCAGATAAGGTAGTAAGTAATAATACACTATCCAAAAAAATACTATTGTCGAGTACAATGCTTTAAACAAAAGCGAACTACTACTACTACTCCTCTTCTTTTTTTGGCTTCCTGAAAACATTTTTTTTTCGACAAAAATAGAAAACCCTTTGTTGTGTCCCAAATGAAGTTCCATTTTCTATGTCCACTCTTTTGTGCTGCGCTTATCATCTCATCTTTCATCAGGAAAGGATACCCTACAAAAAATAAGCTCTACTACCCGAAGAAAATTATATTAATGTGCTGTACTATAATATGGACCACACATGCTCAAATTGAATAATAAACCACTTTAAAAGTTCCACACACACAAAAAATTTTTATCCTTGAAAAATAAAAAGAAACTGGTATCTACTCTTTTTGCTAAAAAACATTATTTATGGCTATTCTTCAGTAATTGAACTATATTATTCACCAGTATTTTTTATTACCACCACAGGAGAGTTGAGTGAGTGACTGAAGAGGATCATATTAAATGGGAGTGCTTTTCTTTAGTGCTTCCCCGAAAAAAAAATACTAAAATGCTACCCACTTCATTATTATTAAATGGTAACCAGATTTTTTTTTTCGAGAGAGAAAGAGTGAGATGAGTAACGAGAAGTGAAGAGAAGAACACTACTGCTCCAAAAAAATACTTATCTTCTCCTCGTTAACCAAGAGGAGCTGTTTTTATAGTGCTCTCGCAGGATCGATCGATTTATTTTGACAAGGACGAAAATGAGAAAAGTTCTTCTTTTCTTCTTCCCTTTCATCATCACAGTAGACGAAGATGCATAGTGAAAAGAGTATCAATGTTACAAATTCACTTGCTCCTTCTTACTCTGCATAGACTAGAGAGGGAGAGAGACAATTATGTACTGTGAGGAGCATTTCACGTGTTTTTTATCTCTTTCAAATACGGAGTGAAAAATCAGAGGAGAAGTGTCTTTCTCGTTTTTATGCTTTCTTCTTTTTTTCAATAAATCTTCCTTTCCTATTGCCTTTTTATTATTATTAACTTGACTAGAGTATAATATACTAACATATGTGATGCTTATGTATGTAGGTATGTGAGAAAAGCTATTATCGTGATTTTTTACCGTTTGCTCCAGTTTCCAATTATCCTACATTTTTTTTCAACATCCTGAACGAGCAACTTGTCTCGATGAGGAAAGCTGCGCTGCCTGCGAGTCACGAGATGAAAACGAGTACATCACCAAAAAGCAAATTGAGAATCCCTAGAGGGGATACATATGTGAAAAGTGTAGCAGCTAATCTTGATAAGCGGAGTGTGCCTCCTCTTCAATATTTTTTTTTTCATTTTCAAAAAGTGATATATTTTTGTCTCGCGAAGCGAAGCTGGTTATTTTTATAGTGTTTAATTTGTGTAATAATCAAAAGAGGCTTGAAAAAGGATAATATGTTATTGTAGGTTTTTAAAGAGTGACATTTTCTTGACAACATGAAAAATTGATATCTTGTAGATTTGTTTTTATGGGGCTTCCTTAAATGACAAGTGGAGGATGATTGATTTGAGATAAGAAAGTCAAGATTACGAGATGCAAAGCGGACATTGAAAAAAAGAGGCAGAGTAATAATTATGGCTGTCATTTATTTATTAGTTTTTATATTAGAATTTTTTATGAGCATTTGAAAGAGAGGATATGATATCAGCTTATTTATTGACACCAATCAACCATCACAAATTAAACTCTGTCGACCTTCCTCATTTCACTTCAGCTATTATTTTCTCTTTGAAAACAAGGCTAGAAGTCAGCAGAGTTGTGTGCACGAATATTTTTTATTGTGTGTGCACATTTATTGCACCAGTTGTTATGATACTTTATTTCGAAAAAAAAACAAGAAACATAATCATGTCGAGCGGACGGACGTGCACAATAATCATGAATCAATTTTTTATACATGATTTCTGATATGATCCTTATCACCAGCAATTTGCAATATTATATATTTTTTAATATGAGAGAGAAAAAAAAAAATTGTTGCGTACTTGAAATGTAGAACCCACGATACAACTTGTGTGCAGGTAAGGAGCTTCTTTTGAATAATCAATTTAAATATTGAGGCGATTTTCCCTGAAGCAAAAAAAACAAGGAAAGCAAAATTTATGTAAAGTACTTCCTTTCGTTAGAACAAAAACATTAATAACAATGTACGTAATTTTGTATTACGCATTAATGATTAAACTCTGATCAACTTCTTTGAACACACCTCGAATTTATTGAAAAAAGGTCCCATATGAGCCGAAAACCACGTAACGATTGATGCATGGTTTTCCTTATAGTACTACAATTTACTTACACTAACATGTAAATAGGCAACCTAAGAGGAACCTGTGTAAATGTCAAAAAATTGAAAAAGTTGGTGATCAAAAACTATGAACACATTTTATCATAACATTTAAATTGTATATTTTTAACCAAGTATGTTGCATACAACCAAAGTTGTACCCAATACATATTTCTTTATCATAAATAGTTGCATAAATTCCTATTCACGCACAAAATCCATTAGGTTTGTAAAACATATGTAGCCATCTACCTAATCCTTCATAAATGATAAGCCACCAGTCATGCCCCGAGCTGCAATTTTCGTCTTGCGCATTCACTTGTCTGCAAAAATCCCTTTTAACATCCTCCAGAGCGTGCAGATGAGAAGTCGTACGAGCCGAACGGAAAAAACTAAAACTCGTCAACTCTGAGAAGGATTTAGCTGACTGGGAATTGTATTGGGTTGTGTTGTGCCATTGAAACTTGCATCCACCTTCAATGCATTCCACATCAGAACGCTAAAATTAACAGAATCTAGTTCCTCGAAAGTCCTAGATTCCGTATTTGATTGTGTCAGGTGGCACTTCTTCCTTTCGTAACACCGATGTGCCCCCCAGTCAAATACAAAACCTTAATAAAATGGGAATTTTTACCCACCAAAAGTCATGCGTACATTTTTCCTAAATTTAGCGAAAATTTAATAAGAGACGAAGTACTACGTCTCTTCTCTCATGAGCATACTTTTTCCATTGAAGATATTGACAGAATTACGAGCTCGAGCTGGGCCCATCAAGCCTAATTTTTTATGCATGAAAGTAAGCTTTCTCGTAAAAAATCCTATGCTGCGGCGAAAATTCTGGCAGTCTTATTTTGTGTAGCGTCGTCAGCGGTAATTGTGGAATTTGTTTGCGTAAAGCAATTTGTCGTGTGTTGTGGTAAAATCAAAAGTTGTACCATATGTACCATCAGTTTCGGTAAAAAATGCCGTATTTTGGGGAGATAGTATTAGAAATTTGTAGTATTTCCTCACATTCTTCTGACATATGGACGTGCTAACTAATTGTTTTGTTCGCCGGGATGCCTACTGGGCTTGGGTTATCCATTTGATTTTGCACAACCCCCATGATCGCTTGGTGCGTGCGAATATTCGTTATGAGAAGACATACTCGGAATTTAGGACCTGCATTTGTGTTATCTCGAAGTGTATGTATGGGTTACTTCACATAAAGCATTATATACGATCTTTCAAATAAATATGATTGTGAGGTAAATTCTTTTTATAAAGCGTACCATGTGCCCTGGTAAGCAGCGAAATGTCCCTGTGTTCACAGTTTTTGATCACCAACTTTTTCGATTTTTTGACATTTACAAAGACTCATCTTATGTTGCCTATTTACATGTTAGTATAAGTAAATTGTAGTACTATAAGGAAAACCATGCATCAATCGTTACGTGGTTTTCGGCTCATATGGGACCGTTTTTCAATAAATTCGAGGTGTGTTCAAAGAAGTTGATCAGAGTTTATAGTACTCCAACATGCTTAAGTTCTATGTATTACATTCGTTCTTCACTTAATTTATCCAATCTTATTGTTTTATTGGAACGATTACCACATATCTAATATTGTGGCGGAGAAGTCTTTCATAAAAATTCCTTCCAGCAGCAGCACCAACTATATAACTGGAATCCTATGTACTAGTTAGTTGACAGATTAAACTTAAAAAACGGAACTCATCATCGGAAATATTCACCACAATTCACAATTTATTCAATTTCTTTAGCTGAAACAATGATTGATCAAACAGCCGTCTGAAAGTTTATTGGGATGTGTTTAGCTAAATGTAAGAGTCTGAAGATTTCTCTGATGGTTTTGATGATCATTCTAAATAAAAGCTAGTATGTATTAATAAAAAGCTATTTCCTCATGTCCATGAAGAACACCTCTCTATGTCTTCTCATGAAGAAGGTAAACGGTATCAAATGTTGAAAAGGATGTATCATAATATCACCTCGATTATGATTTTGTACCAAGAGTTGATAACATTATTGATAACCTTATTCTTTCTCAGATTGTTCTCACGTGATCTGCCGATAAGAAACGAAGTGAAGAAAGAATCACAGACAAAGAAAAATCGGTTTCATCACAATTTCTAATTTTTAAATTGTCCCTGATTCGTCTATGTAGGTACCCACAAAGATAAGTATTTTCCCTGCGTGTGTGATTTTATTTTACAACAACAGTTTACAACTGCCGGTTTTTATTTGATCGAGTGAAAAAAAAGTCGTGTAATTCATTAATAAATAACAACCTTTCGCAAGAGAGCAAAACACGAGGATGCATAAATGATGGTAGTGATTTATCACGATGGTAGACATCACAGAAAGAAAAAATAATATATGGTGCAGTAGGATTAAATATGCATGCAACAAAAAATATGATTTAATGTGTGTACCCCGAGAGTAATAAGGAACATGAACACACAAACAGCTACAAAACGGTCGCACCACACACAACAATACGTGCCAATAATGAAATGGATGCTTGTGAGAATAAGCGAAAGAACAACGCAAGTAATTAACGGTGCACTTGACTTGACTTATGTAACAAGATGTGTGCGAGTAAAGGATAACTTCTCTCTTTCTCCTTTTTTTCTGTGCCAAATTTGCTGTACCACTTTAATACTATTCCTCTCGCGCATATTATATACTTTGTTACATTTTTGCATAATAAAATGATGCCTTGAAGCCAAAATAAATTTTTGTTGTACGTACAGCGAGTAGCTGTGGCCAAAAGAGTTTCACATCTTTTTTTGGATAAGCCTTGCTGAAGAAAATAGAAATGAACTAAAATGGTTCGTTACCCCATTACTGTGATTATCTTCATCACTTCTCTCTCTCCGTCTCTTGGTTTACCAATGTTACTTACGTACGTCTTCATTATCAAAGCTCATCAAGAAAAAGTTGCACACACACACTCTCAGAGATTTTGTCTGTAGCCTTCGCTTGTGATGTGTTTACGGCAACTCAGAGGACGGTTTATGGTGGGAGTGAAGAAAGCCGTTTTTTGCTATATGGCTTCACTGTTGTGGAAGATGTGTGCAAAAAAATGTACACATGAATATGATCATTTGCGGTGATAAGCTAACTAACTTATCTTTTTTTGGCTGTATCATCATCACCACCACCACCACCAACCTTTTGCTTCAATGCTGGGAGATTTTTTTAATATATTCGACTTGAATATGAAAATCACCCATTACGTAATAACTATGAAGGATAAGCCTTTACAAAAAAGAGACCATAAAGGCAATGATAAGAGAGAAAAAAGAATGCGAAAATGCTCTTTTGAAGAAAAAAATGACTTTGAAGAAGTGAAAACTGCCTAGTTATGACAGTGGAGCAATGTATACAACTTTGTTAATGGTTGCTGCATCATGAAAATTCTGTTCATCTCCAAAAAGAACATCTTTTGATATTGAAAAAATGTACACATGAGGTCTCTCCTTTTTTTTAATTAAGACTGATAACAACGATAAAAAAATTTTGTTGTTGGTGTCGCATCACTCACGTTTTTCTCAATGGTGCTGCTGAAAATGAGAAGAAGCAAAGCGGTACTACACAAGAAACAGGACAGACCAGACTTAACAAGATGGACTATTTCTTTGACGTAGCGGTACAAACATATAAAAAAGTGTCCCTTAATAAATCATTCTCGCCGCAGTAGTACAATCCAACATGTCACTAATTTTTTCCTTCTTCTTTTTTTCTACATACATTGCATTATAGTAATTTTATTATTACTTGTTTGTAGCAATGTTTTTGTATCCTTTGGAAGATAAAAACCACACTGGATTTTGCACAGATAGAGCTTTCTTATCTGTCTCATCTTTTGTGATGCAACTTAACTTGAATCACATATACATCTAAAAGAAATTGGTCATTCCTCTGACTGAGCAAGTTTTTTTTCTGGTAGTCAACTTTTATTCAAGTCATCACTTGTTACTACTACTACTGCTCAGTAGAGAGACAACCTTTGCTAGAAAACGATTAATGCGAAGACTGAGTGAAAAAGGAAATGGATCCCTATTTATCATCCTTTCAACGAGGATGCTAATACATAATATTTTTTTTACCTTGGTCGACTACCCATTCAATCATCAGTGAAGACGAAAAAAAAGAAACGGTATTAGGTAACATTTATTCACACACATTTACCTACTCTATATTTCTTTCGAGATATTCAAGAACTTACTACGTTTTTCCTCAAGATAAATGTATTAAATTTTTTCATACAATGCATGCATGCACACAATTGCACAATCGTGTCATTAAAATTCATTTGAATTATTGTGTAACTCACACGAAGTTCCAGTCTTTACCAGGAAGTTGTAATAAATGAGTAGAAAAAATATATCCGAACCTGTCGCAATAAAAACTTTTTTTTATTCTATGTCACGACGACACAGGACGTGCATATCTGAGTATTTTTTTCTTCTTCTTCTTCTCAAGGACAATCTGGGTCACCGTGTCATTATCAAATGGATGCACATCCACTAGCAACAATCCCAGATGGTATCCTTCCGCAGTTCTATATTTTTTGTTGTGTGCAGGAAAATGTGGTAAAAATATGTCTGAAAGACAAAACACTCATTAATTTCGTGGAATTGGGCATATTCTGTAGAAAAAGTTTCGGGAATTCTAAGCCCTTTCCCATTTTTTCAAGGAAACTTTGTTGCAATCATGGAAAAAAGTTTTCCAGCTGACTTGAAAGAAAATGGGTATCATCAGGCAAAAGTTTTAATTGGAGACGAAACAAGAGCAGAGCTAAAAAAATTTTAGTGGGGCTTCTTGCATTCATCCTTTTCCATTTTGCCTTTCTCCATTTCCTGGAATCTTATAATTATGTATGTGTATACATTTTTGCATCAATGTTTCGAGTTCTTCCGGTTGGGACGAAGAGGAGGGGGAGGATTTGAAGAGGGTTCACGCACAAGCCTTGTTCCTGTTTCGGTTAATGATGGATGAGCTGAAATAAGTAGTAAACTTATTTCATGACCGGAGTGAGGAAGATTCCAGAAAGGCGGAAATGGAGAAAAAAAACTTTTGTGGAGTTTTTGTAACGATCCATGCAAATGGATCCTTCCTTGTGTGGAATGCAAGTTATTACTACTTTTATCTCCTGAAAAAGCATTTATGGACACACAGTGCACAGACACCGGAAATGAGTGCATTGTCCTCCATTTAAAAAAAAGTTTAAAGGAGAAGGGGTTATTTTTAACCAAACCGAAATTTCTTCATGAATGAATTGCACATCGGTTGAAATAATATTGTAAATAATTTTTCCGAAAAAAATAATTTAGATGATCGGCTGTATTTCGCATTAAAGCTTCAAAAATACATTATTATGAAATTGAAAACAAGAAATTAATGCGGCACAGCAGTGTGATGTGATGTATCCTGGTCGGTCACACAACTGTACTTGCCTACTCCCCAGAAACCCTTGTCGGTGCAATTAAACATGTCTGAAAGGTGTATTCTCTCACTTTGTCATCTCAGCTCTTTTTTTTTTGGTTTACATTGCGCACGCTGCTGCTGTTGATTATATCCACTAATATATAGAATGTAGTTAATCTGTTTTTATAGCGTGTTTTATAATGAGCCTTCATTTTTTTATGTTGTGAGCAACGAAGAAAAAAAGTGATTCTCCTTCTTTTCCCCTTTCAACCAACTTAATAGAAGATTGGATAAGCTTCTCCTTTTTCGTGCATTTTTTTATTATTATGGTCAGCAACACACTAATCACTTTGATGAAGCATATAAAAGGGCATGTTCCGACAATAATTGTTGTCGAGCAAATGTGCTCATCTTTTTATACAATCTCTTTGGATGTTAATTCATGAAGGCAATATTAAGTAGGTACGTTAGGCTTTAATGCTGAACATTTTTCCGTTGCCAGACTTTTTCATTCTTGTTTTGCCAATTCGTGTACAACTTATCTGCACACATAAGCTTTGCTATAAAGTTTGAAGAAGAGAAGACACCATTTATAAAATCGTTTGTTGACCTACAAAAACGGAGAGAAACGTTATGTACACTCTGACTCAACAATGTTTTTCTTCAAAGATAAGCATGCTCATACCAGCTTTTTTTTCTCACGTCCAAAAAGATGACGAAAGAATAAAAAGTGATGTGCTGGCCAGTGCCAGGGAATCTCGTATGCATGTGTTTGTTTCTTTTTGCAGCAGTAGCAGCAGCAGCGTGGTAAAGCGATGGGTAAGCAGATGGTTTTTTGTGTGCATAAAGCTCCGTTTTTTATTCTTCTTTCTTCTCACTGAGCCAGTTCAACATTCCCCCGTTGGCAATATGGCAGAAGAGAAAATGATTTTTTTTGTTTCAGAGAAGAAAAAAAGTACTCCTGCCATGCCGTGCCACACAGTACCTTATTCTTCACGTAATAACATAGTTAAGGCTTACCATTAGGGTAACTCTACTATTACATATTATCTCCTGCGCCAGACCAAACAGTGTCTCTTTTTTGCATAATAGTTTTTTCATTGAATAATGGCATCATTCAATATCATTATCACTACATTGAAATCACTCCTTTTTTTTTAAAAAAAAGGAAGCTGCCAAGAATTTTTTTCATTATTGTTTCATTGAAAAAAAGTATATAATATTGTTGTGTGAAGCCTTATTATTAGTGAAGCGCTAACAAATTATAAAAAATGACTTGGAGCGAAGAGCAGCTGGCTTGTTTTGTGCTGGCGCATCTCACAAAAAAGTGTGTTACAATGAAGAAGGAAAAAATACTGCCGACTGTGCGCAAAAATAAGAAATAAACTTTTTATTGTTACAGTATTAATGTATAGTGTACTATGTATACTAATCCTTGTTACAAGAAATGTACCTAGTCCTATTATTATTATTATTATTATTATTGTAGCAATAAATGTGTCTATAATTTGTGCTTCCTTATCGGCGTCTATACACTCCTCTGAATAATCTCCATAAATGTAGAGAACGGGATTGTACGCGCAGAATTTCATTCATGCAAATAAGATACCGGTAAAGACACTGATCGATTTGTGTGAGCGTTTCAGTGGCACATTTTCGTTTAAAATGTCAAATGCTCCATAAATGTTAGACAGTGAAGTTTAAAAAAAAGAGGGAACTGAGTATTGATACATTGTGAATGTGATAACGGGATAATTGAGGTTTTGTCTTGCATCATTTATTTATTATAATCCTTATCAAAAAGAGATCTCCTTGTCTAGAATTTAACCAAGGAATATAAATAGTTCCTCT
>JAHZNF010001586.1:0-22229 GCA_027744215.1 Troglopedetes dispersus
GCTTTTTTTTTGTTTCATCCGCCTAGAAAAATAATTTGTTTGTAGCTTTTGGGATGGAGGTATAATGATTATTGTTGCAAAAAGGCCTTTAACTAATTCCTGCGATGGAGTAACGTTGCACGCCTGTTAAGATCTGAATGAGAGGCATTTTTTTTCTTCTCAGATGATGCAGCAAACTGGTACACTTTTGTGGCTCAGATGACAAACGGTGATACGGAAACTATTTAAGGATTTCTGCTGAAATACAGACGTTGTTATCATTTCGTAGAAAAATTAATGTTCACTTCAAATAAACCAACGAAATTTCTGCTCGCATTTATAGCAAAAAAATTTCAGGCTTGATTGGACATGGCGTGTGCCTCCATTAAACAAAATATATTTTATGCAATAGTAGTGTGATGAGATGAGGAATTTTTGTTTAATGCTCCATAATATTATTTCATGATTTATAATGGAGCCACGTAAAAACCGCACACATTCGAAAGGGCACACGCGCAACATATAAAAAATGGTAAAAAAAAAGAAGCAGTACCTCTGCATCACATTTTTTTACAAGATCCATTTTTGTAATCATGGTCGTGGGGCTACTTGTCTATAAATATGTAATCAGATTAGATTCCGCATTCATTCCTCCAATTCCTCGTGATCACATTAAAGTAAGTGCGTTATAGTGGGTCCACCTGCATTGCTCTAATATGAAATGAAGCATGTTACATAATTCCGAGCAACATCTCTTTATCTTTTTTTAACAACAAAAAACATGAAGCAATAAAGAAATGGACCGCATCCCTGCTTCTCGTGTTAGTGGAAATTCTTGTAGTGTGTTCATAATTTGTGTTACAAGAGCCGCTCACATACCTACTTTTAGTCTTCATATTCAAATATAGAACTTGGGAATTACATGTGTTTGTGTGCACCAAACACTTCTCCTCCTGCTCTCCTTTTTGTTAAGTCACTGTTTTACTTTTACTTTCCTTTTTATTTGTCTTTTATTTAAAAAAAAAGAACCTTCCTCGTACATTTTTACAGGACGCATCCGATGTCATCGTCGTCGTGTGAGAAATATATACCAAGGCAGTTCATTCATTCATTCTCCTTCATCAATTGAGTTGGGTGGATTAATTTTTTTGTTGTTTGTTGCAGCAGGAGTTGAGTGAGTGCTTGTCTTTGTGGTTGTTTTTTTTTTCGCGAGAGAAGAATCAAAAGGAGGCGGATACCCATACAAAACAAAACACTCGTTTTTTTCATTATTCCATTACAAACATTATTATTATTATTAGCCTTTATGGTTAAGTCAGGCTAAGGTAAAGTAAAGTTGAAAGCAAAAAAAAAGACTTATGGCTATCTATATTACGTTACTATTACCAATTGCGGCTTTCCTTTTTTTTCTGATTCAAAGCTGCGACGTGATCCGCTACCACTTCTGCGACCACGGCGCAAACTGAACAAAAATGTGGTAGTAGTAGTAGTGTGCCTATCATTTACATATCTTGATACTCGTAAATAATGCAGCGGCGTATTAGTAAATACTGATGCGACTTGAGCTACCGTCTCGTACATTTTTTATAAGCTTTGTTATTATATCACTGCGTATCGGAAAGGAAAACAAAAAAACATGGTCACGCACGATCTTCCCTTGCTTGCTCCCTTCTTCTTCTTCTTCTGTCCATTTTTGAATTTAAAAAATGGTATTATTATTATCGTATTAATATTGTGCGCTGCTGGGAAGATAGGAGAAACGGACGTAATTAATTCACTCACCTCACCTCCATCATTCATGTTATGTTATGGTAAGTTTGATGCACTTTTGTGTGTGTGACAATCATTTGCATGTTTGCATTTAATGATGCGGTAGTTGTTGTATTTTTTTGGAGTGATAAAAACAATAGCGACAAACATCAACTATGAATTAAAATCGCCACTGAAATCCTTGTAAAATACGTGTTGCGAGTAAGCAAATCTGAGTTTTACACTGGGACTCATTCTCACGGATAAGAACCTTTGGGATATAGCTATTTTATTATTTAACAGTAATCGCCAACCTGTCACTTAATAATTACTCAGAGTAATTACTCGTTTACCTACTCATTCTTTTTTTAATTGCTGTTTAAAAATCAATCTTAATGGCTTTGTTACTATCTACCTCCTTCAAAAAATACAAGATATGTAAGTGGTGATAAGGTGTTTACTCCAAAAAAAATATGTGTAAACCAGGAAGGATAACTTGGTTTTTATGAGTTTATTATTGCTGCGAAGATAAAAAAATGGTATTATTATTATCGTATTAATATTGTGCGCTGCTGGGAAGATAGGAGAAACGGACGTAATTAATTCACTCACCTCACCTCCATCATTCATGTTATGTTATGGTATAAGTTTGATGCACTTTTGTGTGTGTGACAATCATTTGCATGTTTGCATTTAATGATGCGGTAGTTGTTGTATGTATTTTTTGGAGTGATAAAAACAATAGCGACAAACATCAACTATGAATTAAAATCGCCACTGAAATCCTTGTAAAATATGTGTTGTGAGTAAGCAAATCTGAGTTTTACACTGGGACTCATTCTCACGGATAAGAAGCTCTGGGATATAGCTATTTTATTATTTAACAGTAATCGCCAACCTGTCACTTAATAATTACTCAGGGTAATTACTCGTTTACCTACTCATTCTTTTTTTTAATTGCTGTTTAAAAATCAATCTTAATGGCTTTGTTACTATCTACCTCCTTCAAAAATTACAAGATATGTAAGTGGTGATAAGGTGTTTACTCCAAAAAAAATATGTGTAAACCAGGAAGGATAACTTGGTTTTTATGAGTTTATTATTGCTGCGAAGAAAAAAAAAGACTTGAGAAAAGTTGCAATGTGCGAAATATGACAGAATACTAATAATTCGGCGAAGAGTTATTTACCTTTTCACTTTGAGAATGATGAAGTAGTCAAATTTCGCAAGGATGTACTGCCAGCTATGCTGCTGCAGAAATTAAAGTTTTTTTTAAATGGAGCAATTGAGTTTTTATATGACTTTTTTGGGTTTAGAGCACAATCTGGGCACCAAAGAATTCTAATAGGTAAATAGTAAATAATTATGATTTGTGTAGTTGCATTTGCTCAAATATTTTTCTTACAAATTTTATATGTCTAAATCTTCATCTCGTAATTTTCAGGAATGAGATTTGTGTGCGTGAAACAATGCACTTCCGAATGTTAGTAGCATTATTGCACCATGTCGCCTGAGGTCTCTTATTTGTATGATTACACTTTGATTGCTCAAACAAATCGCGCCCCATTGGCTTCTGTGTCCCTAAATCATACCACCAGTCAACGAGCTTTTTAATGTGGTCAGATCTTTTTAAAATGCATTACATATTTCAAACAATAATATAATTTTTTGTCAAGTTTAACAACCAAGTTTTTTTGGAGCAAAAATGTTTAAGAAATCACAAGAAAAAGCTTATATAAACTTTTTAACTTGGCCCACACTAATTACAATAGTTTAAGCTTCTCCCAATAATTTCTTCTTTCTTGTGTCCACTATTGTACAAGGGAAATTAGTAATAATCTCAGAGGAATCATTCATCTTACGAAAGATGAAGCGTGGTGGCGACGGCGACTGCACCATTATATATTTGCCACTCACTCATCATACATCTCGTTCTGAAAAAAATATGGTGACATCATTTTACTTCGAATTATTGTGAAGCAATCCTCACCAAAAATGTTGGTGCATCAACAAAGCTTTTTTTTGTGTGGACATCTCCCTCCCTTCTGCAACGGATAATCAGGAAGCTCTGATTTACTACGTTGCCAGACTGCGTGTGTGCAAGTGTGATGCACACACACATCATCCCCGCCTTGCTCATCGTGAACAAATGTGGATCTTTTCTACAAATATGTTCTTCTGTGTCAACACGTCATGCCCAAAAAAAAGTTGAGCTGAGAAGATGAACCCATATTTTTTTTCTCCTAATAAAGCGTGAGCTTATAAATCTCACTTGATGAATTAATAACTTAATTTTTTTTGGTTTCGTGGGAGTTGCGTGCGTGCGATTGCGATTCTAGAAAAATAAATGGAGCTAGCTGACCAGTAAGTGAAGTGACGACAAGATCGAGTAACAGTTCTACTATGATGACACAATAACAATAATAATTTTGTAACAGTTTACATTTGAGGATAAGCTGTTTCACTTAAACAATTCTTCTTCTTCATTCAATTGTCATCCAGCTAGAATTCTTGCTTAATTAAGGGAATCTGCTGTCTTGTTGAGAAGGATTTGTTTTTTTTTTCTGGTGAGGACATCGTGACAATGATGAGTCATTATTCATCCTGCCCTTCAGATAAAAGCATAATTTTTTTTCCTCGTGATAAACCAGTGCTAAACGTTTGAGTCTTTATAATGAATTACTCTTGTTTGTTGTCTTGCTTGGATGTATAATTAAATGACAGTTATTTCAAGAGCATCCTTTATCATCATTTGTTTTATTTACAAATATTTACAAAATAAGACAAGACTGGCTCTCGCAACAAAAAAAAAAACAATTGTGTTCCCGAAAGCGTGTGGTCCAATTTCTCACAAGCATCATCATCACCATTTACTACTACGCCTTATATTTTTATTGCTTTGCATTGCATCACAAAATCATCACTTGTCTTCTTCTTTTTATTGCTTTGTTCATGCAAATGAGTCCCGTTAATAATTTTTTATGGGAGAGCATATAGTGTGTGTGCTCATCATCCTCACACTCCTTTTTTTTGCATCACAAATAAAAGCCAAGAACAAATTGAAACGAAGATCAGGTCAGTCAACCGACATTCATCATTTTTTTTACTAAACACTTTTTATAAATTCTTGTGCGCATAATTAATCAGAACCAAAAAAGAGAAACAGAAGGGATTCACCTCTTCTGCTAACTAATGAATTAATTAGGAAGCCGCCTTACTTATTTATTCGCATCATAAAGACTTGGTCATTCAAACGAAACAAATAAATATAAAAAGAGGATAATTACATGAAATGGAAAGAAGACGAGCAAATTGACGTCGTTCTTGACGCTTTTTTTTCAAAACGCACACACACACGCTTAGTTGGACGGTGCAGCTGGTTAGTTATCATATTATGTAGCGTGGAAGTGACATGCGTTGTGAAGGACGTGATTTCCTTTTTCACTTTGGTTTTATTACGAATGCATCTACCTTATTTAATATTGTCGTTATGTGTGCTTTTTAAACCCGTTATGTCTAATCAAATGATTTTCATATTTTCTTTAAAAGCTGTCACTCATCGCATTATTATTCTGATGATATTATGATATGTGATGATGATGGTGATGATGTAGTAAAGCGATGACAAAAGGGGAGTTTACGTCGTAAGAAAAGAACGTAACCAGTCAACTGCAGCACATATGATTGTGTCATTAAAAAATAAAGCGGATATTGAATCATTGGAAAAAAGGAATGAGAGAGTGAGTGATGTGTGTATGTGCTGCTCTGCGCGAGCAAAGAGAAAATGACCACGACCATCGACAATCAAACAAAAAAAACTGATTCTCTTCACAGTGGTGGTGGGAGGGAAGTGGGAAAACTGTGAAGAAAACTCGATGAACAGTAAAATATACTTTGGTCTCTCATGTTCTCATTTGTTGTACACTCTTTGCTTTTGAAACATAAAGTGCACACGTGGATAATTTACAAGGTGGTGGTGGTGGTGAGGAGGAGGTGATACTTTCAAGTTGTAAAGCTGCATGAGAGGATTAACAAGCTTGAGGCAGACGGATTGTCATTTAATTACAAATGTAAAATTTTCGCTATTATGATTATTGTCGTGCTGAGTTTTATGGATTCACCATTTCCGATTTTTATGTTTCACGGTTTGAATGAACCGTTTTGAAATTAAAATAAAATATTTTATTGGAGAGAGTTAGTGGCCCACCCGAAAACCACCCTACTGCACCCTTTTTTTAACATAAAAACTGAACTAAAAACTTTAATTTTTTTCGGCTGCATTAAAATAAAGTTTTTTTAAGTAGCGCAAGTTGAATGAATCACAGATCACCCAGTCCATCCTGATATTCACGGAGCATAGCTACTAAAAGATAATCAGAAGCTTCACTCAACTTCTTGAGGATTTTTTTTTTTTTCAAAAAAAGTTCATAGTTTGTCTTAAAGGTCATTTTATTTTGTTGAAGACAGGTTGACGGAATGAAAATGTGAAGATTTACTGACTTATACTCGCTTTATCCAATTTTGATAAGCATAAAGCACCAAAAAAAATACCAAAAGCACACACACTCCTTGTGTGTTCTCTGCTGATGAGTGTGTATTTAGGGAGATGTGTAGTGTGGAGCATGAAAGTTGTCAGGTTGCTTGAGGCTTCTAACTCCTCTCCGTTTTTCTCGTTTTTTTTTCGTCTGATTATTTCGCCTTAGAAAATGGATTTCTAGCACGACAACGTTAAGATAAGGCTCAAATGAAGGAGAACACACCTGAGAAAAGGTGTACAAGGTGTTCTCGCAGGATATTTCACCGCTTGCGCTTTCAGCCTTCCACTTTGATCACTATTTTTTATACTTTCGTTAGCAACAATATTCAAATCAACTGACTCGACAAAAAAAGTTGAGGAGGTTTGAGACAAGTATTGAAGCCATAATAGTGCTTTGCCTCAAAGCTTTGACATTCGTTTGATCTGCGTCATTCAATATTGATACCTTTTTTTCAATTTGGTATGCTTTGGTTTAGTTTGTGAAATGCCTCGGGAATGTTTTGAATCACCATTCATTCTTGTGGAAGTTGAGGAGGAAAAGTTTGCATTTAATTGCTTCATTTCGAGTATCGTTCATCTTTTCTGATGTATATATTTTTGACCCGCCCATCATAAGGCTTCAATATTGGGTCAATTAAGGATCATGAATATCGAAGGAAACCATATCAAACCAAACAAAAAAATATTGTAATGTATGGATATAAGAATGGGCACAGTTGGTAAGAATTTATTTTTTGAAGGATTTTTTTCTTCTTCAAATAATGCACAAAAATATTTTTAACGGATGTGGTGAACTAACGTAATCATAATAATGCGTGTGCACACACACACACACACACACGCACAATCTTATTTATGTAAATGGGGTACTAGTGAAGAAAAAAAGGGTTAAAGAATCCAAACTGAAACAATAATAATTACGTTCACGCTCCGCATGCTAATTGTGCTAATTTTCTTCCTCTCTCTGCATATTAGATGCACTCATGTCGGTATTGTTGTTGCTTTTTGGAGAATTCTTTCGAAAAAAAACAAACGTGATCATTGTTCCTGGACATGGAGCTATTTCTTTGGAGTATAATAAGTACACACCTGAGGGTGATCCTTTTCTTCAAGAAAAAATTGAGAGGTGTTAGAAATGGAGAATTCTTTCGAAAAAAACAAACGTGATCATTGTTCCTGGACATGGAGCTATTTCTTTGGAGTATAATAAGTACACACCTGAGGGTGATCCTTTTCTTCAAGAAAAAATTGAGAGGTGCCTTCATGAAATATATTTTTTTGGAATGCTGATAACCTGCTGAAGTAATTTTCTTTGCTTTTCAAGGTGGAAAAAAGAGAATTTGTTCATGGACATTGTTATGCATAATAGATATGTAAATATAGCGGGAGAAGAAGAAACAAGTTTAGAGCTGTTTTTTTTTTAAATTTGAATAAAAAGAGATTTTTGTGGAACCTTTTTTAAAAGGAAATTACTCCGTAAAAAGCGTATAGTTATGTACGCTTTTAAAAAAAAATGACTTACGCTAACAACTTAAAAAGTGATCACGCATTGCAAAGTACATATTTGGTGAGGCTAAAAAATTATTTATTTATTCCTTTGGATTCTGTTTTATGAACCGAAAGCAAAAAAAAATAGAGACGGTTTTTGTTTTTCATTGTAAGAAAATTCTAAACTGAATATTTCTTTTCTGTTGTTGCTGCTGCTGCTGCTGTTTACGGTCTGCCTGCATCAAATTACATGTATGTACAAAAAAAAGTTTTTTTTTGCCATGTATAACTTTTGTCTAGTTTGAATTCGATTATGATTATTGCGGTGTACATTACACTACCAAAAAGATTACATTACTGGGACATGGCCAAGCAGGTCTGCTTGCTGCATCATAGTTGAAACCTGAACCGTGTGATAGTCATGTATTTATTGTATGAAAGATACTCAAATATTTTTTTTTCGTGTCCGCTGCTCCAGAATGACTTTTTTTCTCGTTTTGTCCATTTTAGGAAGTGGTCAGAGAAAAAAAAGGGTTAATTGATGAGGGAAGTTTGATGTTTCGAAGATGAAGGAGAAAAGTGAGTGGATCAGATTGAAAAGTTGAAACATATCTTGAAGTTTTTCATTCACAGCTTCGTCTCTCTTCTCGCTTTAGCTAGTACATAGACGTAAAAAAAATGTGTGTGCACAACTCACATTCTTCTGTAGAAATACCTGTTCACTTCACACACCAAAAATAAGTGTCCAGTTGGACACACATCATCTATTCGAAATGTTTTATAACCGGATATCGGAGAATGTGTCATTTTTCACTTCACTTTATTTATTTATTCATTGCGTCAGAAGACTGGATAAAATGGAGCTGAAGTGCGACACCAAATCATCGGATGGCCACCGCTGCTGCTGCTGGGTTTACACATTTTTGACACGAGTGACGGTGGTCCTAAAAAGCATCTTTTTTCTACCAAAGACACCAAATCATCGGATGGCCACCGCTGCTGCTGCTGGGTTTACACATTTTTGACACGAGTGACGGTGGTCCTAAAAAGCATCTTTTTTTCTATCAAATAACTTTTGGGAAAGAATAAAAAATATCGTGATGAAAAATTGCCTGAGAAAAAAAAACAAAATAGTCCAAAGAGTGACCATCCTGAAAGTGGCATGATTCAGATTTGATCAGTATTCTTCACTACTCACGTTATCATCACGGTTATCATCTCTGGGAACGCAAACCATTAAAATCCATTCGTAGAAATGAAGGTGTAGAAACGAAAAAAACAATGAAACAATGAAAATGATAAGGAAAAGTTGCTACCACTTCAGCAGGAGACTTGTGTGTGTGCTAAAAAAATTGTTCGTTTTGTTAGCTTCATTCTTGGTCATTTCACCTTATCCTTGGACATCATCACAACTACAACACAATTTTTTACATGCTTTTCGACACAATTTTTCTCTATTTTCTCTTCACAGCTCCAATTTGAGCTGCCCTCAACCTGACAAAATTTAAAGAGGCGCTTTTGTATATATATTTTTTTTCACGGTGTGCGCATTATAATATTTTTTTCTCATGAGAAAAAAAAGCTGGATGGAGTCAGCGTGTTTTGGGCGGAGCTCATAAAATATTTTTGCTGGACATGCTAACTGCATAAGTGAGAAAAATGAAGTCGTAATTATTTAATGATACCATCACATCTTCATTACTCCACAAAAATTATTATTAAACAAACAATCCAGATAAAAAAATATATTAAAAGGGTCTGAAATGCTTGTGAAAAAAATATTCTTATATCTTCTGCTTAAAAAAATAAAAATCTTACAAAAAAACTTTTTATTTAAACAAATCTTTTATGAGTTTTTGTGGAGTTGGACTTGGACGAACTTACTTATCCCGGTTTTGACTTTAAAAATGTATCTGCTTTTAACTATCAGTTCGCACAAGAGGAAGAAGACAAAAGGGCGAGACCCAAAACATTTACATTGTTGAATAATCACCTTTATGCACACACAGAGAGAAATCCAAGCCCGAACAAACACTACTCAGAGCAGAGGACTGCACAAAAAGGAACACGATCTTCAGCTGCATTTTATATTTTTCAGCTCTGCTCTGGTGCGAGAGAAAACTGAGGATCAAACAGGATCATCTTCATTTACATCGACCATGCTTGGAGCACCATCAACCACCACCACCACCACTATCACATATCCTTTTAATACCACCAAAAAAATATATCAACCCCAAAAACAGCCAGTCTGTGTGCAACTTAAAGCGAAAAAAAATGATTGCAGCAGCAAGAGCAGCAGAGCAGCTAAATCTATGACGGTTCTCTCTGGCTTGTACATTGTCCAGAGACGGAGCTAAAGGTCTTTTCCCCAATCCGTCAGTCAGTATTCATGCAGCAGTCAGTGGTGGAGCACGGAATTCCATTTTAGTTTGAGTTCCTTTTCTCTGCTCTTCGTAAATTTTTTTTTGGTGTCGTATAGTAGGTGTGGGCAGTGGTGAGACACGCCATATCTCCACTTATTTTTTCTACATGAATTATTGGACCAGTATAGAATCTCTCCTCAGAAAAAAAATTCACTGGACCACCGAAGCAGCCTGAAAAAGTAAAGTCGACACATCGGATGAATATTTTTTGTGTGTGTGCACAGAAGAATAATTATTGAAGCACTTTTGTGAATTATTTTTTTTCTGAAAAAAAAAATATATAAATAGTAGGCGGTGAAGTGTGCGTTTTTGGTGAGTTGTGGAATACTGAAAACTAATTTCCAGATGTGCCTTCAAAGTCAATCTGAAGGATCAGAAAAAAAATCAATGAGGATACATTTATAAAAACGAGAGAAGTGCCTCCTACTTTGTAATTTTTGACTGGACTCCGCGGACCTTTCACACAGAGATTGTCCAGAAAGAATGAGAGCGGAGCGGAGGAGCAAAAAGAAGAAAATAAACACTCGAGTCCTTTTCTGAAAAATAAATAATAAACTGGGCACAAGCTCAAAGGCTTTCATTGAGAAATAATTTTTTTGTTGTTGAGAAAAAAAATGAGGGAGCGAAGCGGGTGGTATTTTCTCAAATAATAATAAACGATCTTATGTATCTATCTGTGCTGATGACTCAACTGAAAATCAAATTCCAGGAGCAGAACAGAGTGACCCACAAAGTAAATATTTTATTTTTCTGTGATAACTCCAAAAAAAAGTGCGTCTGACTAATTCGAGAAAAGATAATTAACTCCGTCACTTCTCAGCTTCTGACAATTTCTTAATAAATGCATAACAAAAAAAGTGCGTCTGACTAATTCGAGAAAAGATAATTAACTCCGTCACTTCTCAGCTTCTGACAATTTCTTAATAAATGCATCATTATTAATTTACACAACAAATTATTACTTCATTGACTCAGCGGGAATTGAAGGATAAGTGGGCTTTCACTATTTTTTTTGCTCATTCACGCATTCCACGAGCGCCATTTTTGATGAACATTTATTATTCCCGAGAAACAAAAAATATCTAGAGCATTCCTCTTGACATCGAACTGACGACCAAGACTTTTTTGCAACTGATTTTTTTCTTCTCTGGCATTCCCTCTGTGTGACTACTGTGAAGTGGCTGCATGCAGCAGTTTTCCAATCTTTTTTTTTCTTAAAATATATTGTGAATGTTTCATTGTCATTGGAAAAATTATACAACGATGGTAATTTGCTACCTGGTCGGCTACCTAAAAAGATCAATTCCTTTGTTGTTGTGCCGGGAGTACCTCACTTAATTCACGTTTAATAAAAAAACAACTAATCATATTTATTACGATAAGCCTAACGAGTGACTTCTTCTTGTCCGCCATCAGCAAAAAAAAATGTGAGGAAAGGAGGCATGCTACTATTATTGTATTGACTTGTGAAATGAAAATAACCTTGCCTGCCTCATCAAGTTGAAGTTTGAAGAAAATTGTTGGATAATTACTGCACAAATACATTCACTGTGAAGTGGCTGCATGCAGCAGTTTTCCAATCTTTTTTTTTCTTAAAATATATTGTGACTGTTTCATTGTCATTGGAAAAATTATACAACGATGGTAATTTGCTACCTGGTCGGCTACCTAAAAAGATCAATTCCTTTGTTGTTGTGCCGGGAGTACCTCACTTAATTCACCTCCACTATTATGTCAAGTTGAGGTTCACCCTCTGGCCTGAACTCAACTCTCCTTCAAGTACATTACATATTATCCTAGTGCGGTTATCATTTTTAGAGCTGATTTTTTAAAACAAAAAATAAATTGTAGTAAACTATTGTAATAATCTAAATATTAATAGATATTTATTTGCTGGCTAATTTGAGAGGAAGAATTTGTTTTTTCCTACAAAAAAAATGCATTACAATTATATTCCTTAATGATTATTACGTACCTATATGCTAATATAAAGGGGAAATGATAAACTGTCCGAGTAATACATATGTGTGTGTCTCTACATATATAATAAAGACAATAGTGAGCACGTGAATGAGTCAACTTCCTATTATCGTGAAACGTAATGAATTTTTATTGTTATTTTTATTATTATTTTTTTGAAAAAAAAAACACACAACAATTAACTAGGCACCTACTAGCAAAGTAAGCTCGACTCAAGAAAGAAAATATATTTACTGTAATAATAATTGAATTGTCTGCACAAAAAAAACTGTCACAACAACTTCTTTTTTTATCAGAAGAGAGGAGACAGCAAAAAAAAGGAGTGAACACACTAAACAAGGAATTTTTTTAAAAATAAGGCGGTATATATAATATGTAAAGCTTGTTGTAAAAGTAATCAAGTGAAACTTAAACGCTAGCAAAAAGACAAATGAGCAAAGTTGGTTTCTTCAAAGAATCAATAGAATTTATGGTGCATTATTGAAACAACACTGCAAAAGCTTGCTGCACCTCTTTACAAAGACAATGGTGTTTTGTCTAATGCTGCGATTACCATTTTGTTGAACTTATCTATCAGCTAAGTTTAGAAAAGAGGAGTGAAGTGATTTTTATTTTTCTGGCTGGTGTCCTCGTGAGAACTTCCCGCCGATCTTTCACAACAGATAAGAAGAAAAAAATATATATAAGTGAGCAAACAAGCTGGCCACAAACCTAGCGATAATATACATACAAACATAATAAAAAAACAGAATCTAAGCCATGTGAAAAAAAAGACACAAAAGATATGAATAAAAAAAATGGAAGATGAGTGAGGAAGGAAGGAAGGAACAAAAAGGATGAAAACTGAGAGTGATGCGTACAATAATAATATGACTTTGTTGGGCAAAAAAAAAGTGCAAGCTGCACTAAAACTCTTGCTTTCTTGACTGAGAATCTCAACTGACTGATGACAAGAAGGAAGGAGAAAAAGAAGTACCTTTTAAAAAATACACACTTATCAATGGATTACCCACCACCACCGGTACGATACACCGTTACTCTGCCACACTACTGATACAATCAAAAAAAGGGATGGTTGATGAGAACGCGTGAGCTTGATCATCTTTTGATGTACAGTAATTAATTTTGTGGAAGAAAAAAAATTATTGGCTCAATTCATCAAGGATAATAATTCACACCTCCATTCAAAATATTAATGCAGATGAGTCTCACAATAAATGACGCTTTAATTACTTGAAATTGCTCTCCTTCTTTTTCTTTCAAGGAGAGAGGGAAAAAAGGAGAAAAGATGGTAAGAATTGAAGTTGAAGCGAGAAAGGAGTTTGTCTCAAACAGGTGCATTATTCTTTCTCAGAGAACTGACTTGTGCTCCTGCACCTGCATCAACAACCTCTTCGCTAATAATAATGACAGTAATGATTTTAAGACACAACAAATTATTACTACGACTACTCATGGTCATGACCACTCTCATTCTCCACAGACCTGTCACAAGTATGAAATGGGCAATCGTAGCAAATTGCCAAATCACCTGTCAATAATTATGTTCCTAATTAACCTGGTCTTACTAAGACCCATCATAATGCATTCCAGAAGGACCATTAGGACTGTTCATCAATTGTGCTCCATTAATGCTAATTATCATAGCCAGGGAAATAGAGTGCGAGGAGGAGGCTCTTCTCAAAATAAGCTGTTAATTCTATTAATAATCATCCTCCTTCAATGCCTCGCGCTCACGCCATCCACTCTTGGGATGGGACTGGACACAAGTGTTGCAACGGGTGGAGGCGGTGGTGCTGGAATCAACTCTCTAGTTTCCAGTGAACACCACCATCCGTCTTCCTCCGCAGATCACCATCAAGTGCGTCGACATCACAGTAGAATTGAGGATGACTCCGCGTCAAATTCTGTAAATCGGAATGACGACCACCACGATAACCATCAGCGGTTCAATACAAACCATGTTCGCGATACGCTCTCCTCCTCCTCACTTCAGCAGCAGCAGCAACAATCCAATGCAATTAGCCGACGGAACTACAACAACAATAACCATGAGAACTCCAATGGTCATTTCCACGTTCAGTTGTATGGGCCACAAGGCCTCCACAATAATAATAACCAGTTGCTCAATTTTACTCTCTTGCTTCAAGAGTTGGAGCAAAGCTGCTCCACATATTGCGCTGATGAAATTCAGGTAAGCAATTATCAGTCCTTTTACATAAAACTAATCATATCCACTCTAGTAAACTCCAAAAAAATTTACAAACCTGTGTGCACACACAAACAACCTTTGGTACATTTTTCGCAATTTTTTTTTCAGTGGGAAAAAGGGACAGAATATCTCCTCCTGTTGCTTATATGTATATTATTATTTTTTTGTGGGAAGAGTATCCTCTAAAAATTCATAATGGCTCTTTATTCTCTTTTTTATGGACCGGAAGTTGATGATCATTCATGGCATCTCTGAGTGTCTATTCATGCTCCATAAAATGTATGCATCAGAGGAGCCTCTCTCTCTCTACTATGATGCTTGATCTTGATTTTTATGTTGAAATTCAGTGGCTGCTCTGCATGAATATATTTTTTTTCTCTCTCTCTGGTTTTGTGTTGGATTTGGAAGTGAACTAAAAGCAATGAACAAAAATAGGGGTTGGTTCGTGGATAGACGGATGGTTGGATGTATGTCGCTTTTTATTTGTTTGTCATCATCATCATCATAGTCGTCATTGTCTTTCATACATTATTTTTTTTGGTTCTCTCCTGCCAAAATAAAAATAATGTTGAATGGCCTAACCAAACCCGACCGAAATGCTGCGCGGACCCCTCCAGTGCTTTTTTGTGTCTACTAAATAATATGCATTTTGGATGCTCTATGGAGATTTATTTTTTTTGTTTCGCATACATACTCTGCGATGATCTGAGAGAGAAGTCACCACCATTTACATACGTTCTTGTTGTTGATCACACTCCCGATTATTGTGTTTATCTTGATGCTACATTTATTTATTTATTTTTTCCCGAGGGCTCATGATACACACACACACACTTGTTGATTCGAATGGGATTCTGATTGTATTGCGACTCTCCTCGACATTTCATGTCACTCATCTATGCACACGTATTTAGTACGCTACATTTTTTTGGGGGGAAATAAGCTATAATTTTTTTTGAAGAGTGAACTCATCGGAAATTTTTTTTTTACTCAATTATTTATTCCATTTTCATGAATGAGTTCATGTGGACAATATATTTTTGGAGCATATACATATACATACATATGTGGACACTTGTTGCATATTATTTCTCACAAACTATGTACATCTTTTTGATGTGAACTTCACTTTTCAAATATTCCCTCGCAATTTTATTACATTTTCCCTGAAATTTTCACTCATGTTCACACAATGAAATCCAGTGAAGGCTGACGAAGCACAAGATTTATTTTTTTTTATTTCTGAGGAGTGAGTGAGTGAAATGAGTCAGCAGAAAATGGCGCTGCTGTGTCTCTGTATTTTTTAGTTCTATTTTAGAGCGCTGTGAAATGGAGACCTCCTTCCTCCGCTCTCTTGAGAAAAAACAATTTTTTGGAAACGACATATGTAGAATAAAATCTCCATGTCCCAGTAATCATCCGAGGCAGTCATTCATTGAAATGCGCACGTAAAATAAAATTCCTTCATTATTTCATTTTCCAACCTGTTCAACATTCACTTTATTTTTCATGGAAAAAAATAAGAGAACGTTTTTTTTATGAGAAGAGCGTCTCCACTTTTACTCTTCGATATTATTATTATGGTTGGCCGACTTGTCAAATTACTTCCGTCGTGATGAATGTCATCAAAGAAGAAAGAAAAGAGAGTCCTTATCCATTATCCTTAGACGTACCGCTCCTGCGAAAAAAAAATGTTAAGGTTGTTGCGTAAAAAAATGTTTTTAAACTTGTTCCCCCAAAAAAATATTTCTGTTTCTGACCAGATCTAGACCTCCTCACCGCAGCATCCTTTTCATTTTTGTGTTTTCGGTAGCAGCAGCGGACACAAAGAATGAGGAGAGGTAGCAGTTCATAAAAGTTTTTCTTTTTTTCTCTGGGTAATTGCTCCGTTTCGGTTTCACTTGTGAGTAGGAGTAAACTAAAGTTTAGAACAAGATAATTTGTGGAAAATTGAAGGGGATCGCAATCATGAGCAACTAGAAAGAGGTAATCAGGATAATCACAAAACGGTGATTGTGTACCCTTTTAGCTCAACATCTTTTTTTCCTGTTATCTTTTTTCTTAAGAAACAAGTGGATGTGGAGATAAATGATTACGTAAAATGCAGAGATAACATGTATGTAACAAGAAAAATATTGAGAGGGAAGTGGTGCCTTCAAAACTCAAAAGGACAAGAAAGTTGACACACACGGAGATTGCGTAAGATGCATATAATATCCACATAGAAAACATACTGATTTTGGGGAGGATTGATTCATCGAGTTGTGAGGGGAGATGATTATTGCTTCAAAAAAAATAATAGTTTATTCAACTGCAAGAAAAGAAGAAGAAGTATAAGTTGGGTTGACAGGTTTATTTTCTCTTGTCAGCCGTTGCCAGCAGTTGCTTGCTAGTTTGCTCGGCTTATTTGTTATCATCTTTTCCCATCCTCCAACGAAGCAAGATTATTAATGAATTCTTCATTACCATTTGTAATTAACTTGTGTCTATGTGTGTCCATACTCTTCTGTGTATGCTTATGCTTGTGTATTATAGTGTAATTAATGATTTATGAGGAAATTATTCCAAACAATTTTTTTTTCTTCTCTGTGTCCAAGTGTCCAGCAAATATATGTACACATATGAATGAACACACACACATGAGTATGTATTTAAGATAGTTCCTATGTCCAGTTAAGATTTTCTTCATCCATTTTCATGATACATTTGGCGTTTCATGCTCAAAGAAGCTCATAAACTGGAAACACATCCAAGAAATTTTTATATGGAGACTTCTTCTTCGTTCCACTGTGTCCATAAAAATACAATAATGCTCCCATACATGAGCGTGGAGTAGGAGAAAACAGGTTGAACAAATCAATGATTTATTAGCTCAGTTAAGTATCCCGCACACAGCAAGTACGGTACATGTCGATAAAAGTGGTGGGAGCAGTTGACTAGTTGACTTGTTTCAACCGATGAAACACTTTATCGATTCATGCTCTTTTTTTTATTGAGTCAGCTCTCTCATCCCCACCAACTTTTCCGAACAAGAAAGATAGATTGGGTATCACTTTATATTTTAAGGTTAGGTAAGCCACCTTATCTTAGTTAAGTAGTGCACACTGCACACAAGTACTTAATTTCTCATCTAAACTCCATTTCACGCATTTGCGCGGACCAAAAAAAAGAAAATAACTCTTTTTTAAAGGATCTATTAGATTATTATTATGCAACTCATTTTTTTTAAAGCCACGACAAGACTCGAGAAAAAGAGTTTGACCTGCATTTGATCCCTTTTATGCATATCATTTGAATTTTTGAATAATATCCTACGTGCGCCGTGCCAAAGCTGAAGAGTGAAGAGCAACGGGAGGTCGCCTCTCATCTCGACTCCTCACAAGAAACAAATCTACTCCATACAATCATCAAACTGCACACACCGCAACATCAACCAAAATATCGTCTCCATAAAGCACCTTTTTCGCTTTCAGTTTCTTCCATTCCTCATCGGATATTTTTCTGACTTGATTACCATCTCCTCTTCTGATTTTGTCTTTCATGAAGAGGAGGACGTGGACGAGGAGGAATGATTCAAAATGTATTTTTGATTGTCGGTCTTCACTCATCCTCAATATCCACCGACAACAAAAATAATATTCATTGCGTTTGTGTTTTTTTTATCTCGGTGTTCTATTGATTGAACATTATTTTTTGTTTCCATTTTGAGAATACTATTTTTTTGACCACACGAAGGTGGCCATTCCAGGTCATTTCTATTTTTTGTGTCGGCACATATCCCTCACTCACAATAACAAACCAAATTGAAGAATTTGTCAGAGTTCGATTAGCACAACGTGGACGATGTCCAGCCGTGTTGTGGTTCCTTCTTCGAACACAATAGGAACCCGACTCAACGATGATCAATGACTTCGCCCATTTGAAAAATACATCCATCCTTTTTTGCATCCTCTTCAAAAAGCAGTGATCATGAATATCAAGAAATTCATTGCACTTCTGGCAAGCGTGACATGTGTAAATAAACATATTAAAATGAGCAAGTGGAAAATATGGACTGACTAATTTTTTTTTCTTCAAAAAAGCGGATGGATGAATGCTTATCATTCCCCTCTAAAAATACATTTATATTGCTTTGTTTTCTTATCGAATCGTCACCGAAGTCAGTAACAAAGGGAAATTGACAGACAGGCAGCAGGAAAAAAAATAATAAAGGATGCTTCAGCTCGCACAACACAGGTGTACGTCTTCAATCTTTTGTGAATGAGCCACCAAATTCTTGTCAGGTATTTATGCATGTGTGTGTGTGTATTTTCTTAGAAGATGATGATGATGAGCACATTTGTAGGTATGGAGTGCACACACTCTTGAGAAAAAAAAAGTTTATTTTTTTGTGGAAAGGAATGTGCCTCCATCACTTTTTTCATGTGGTACATTCACAGCGACCACAACAACTATTACGGAGGCTGAATGACAGTTCCGCCGCCACATTAGCCAGAAAAAAAATTGTATGGAAGAAAGGAAGGTGCGATTAATATTATTATTATTTGACGATGAAAATGCCTCTGCACACACACAAAACAACATGTCAAGTTTTTTTTTGGGCCATTTAGGTTTGTTTATTGGTTATCTTGTGTGTGTGTTTTTGTAAGGGTGAAATGAGGTGTAAAAATTCCAGTCAAGATTTTTCCAACCCTTTATTTCTTGTGTAACATGCTCCACACTTGCTGTGAACTGCATAATTTTTTAGTGTGCACACAAGACAATAAATTTATTGAGATTTCTTCTCGAGCAGAAGGGAAGTCATGGACTTGTTGCGCTCCGTGCGCGTGTACTCAAATCGTGTGCGCAACTTCCACACGGAAAGCTTGTCAATTACTAGAGTCTCCATGGTTGGAAGGAGCTCCCAGATTCGAGAGTTGTACATTGTGTCCGTATTATTCCACCAGTTGTGCAGCTCCTTCCCAATGTCATCCATGTAAAATGGTTGATTCTGGTGGTAGTGGCCCAGAGAGGAGTACCTCAGTTCCAGGTGCTGGAGCGCGGGTAAACTCTTGAGGAAGTGGTGAGGACCCTTGTAATTTGTAAGGGAGAGTTTGGCCAGACGTGGGAAGTGGAGACCGAGAACCCAATCCATGCAATCTGGACGATAAGCAGGAGGGCTGGCAGTGACCGTTACATTCACTTCCGCCACCTCGTCACTGGCTGCAGAGAGGATCTTACAAGCATGCTCCATGCTCACCGTTGTGTCCAGCGCCAGAGAAATTGTGGTTATGCCGGAGAGAGACCTTTCATCACTGGTGGAGGGAGCACCTTGCACCCGGGCCTTTATTCTTCCGACGTAAACCTGCAACTATGATGATTGGAAAATTTGGCAATTGTATTTATAATTGCAATCCTATCCAAAAATATTGAAATGAAAATATCTCCCTTACGAGTTACACTTACGAGTTTGAAGAGGGCAGAAAGAACGTTCAATTTGGTTTGGATGGGATGCCACAAAATCCTGAAAGGAAGGAGAATCAGGCACACCAACCATTGGACCACAAGTCCAATTAAACTTGGCTCCAAGGTTCGGGAGGTTGACTCATCACCAGTTTCAGTTTCTTCCGTTGACGGAGCCATTCGTCGGATTTAGAAAATTACACAAAACTTGTCACTCAATTCAATATTTCGTATTTTCGGTGTCGATCTTGCAAATCCACTGAAAAAAAAATCCTACCTCATTTTCAAATCACGTTATTCATGAATTCCTTTGACGAGCTGAAGCTATATTTTTTTCAGTTTATCATTATTATTTTTTTTGTTGGAGTGGTGATAGTTTTTCATTTATTATTCCGCTCATTTGTCTTTCTCCTTCCATTTTCCCATTCTTGTCTTGTAAAAAGCTTATCATGATTCTTATCCAGCCCCGTCACTTCCAAATTATCCATTTAGGAAAAGTATGTAAGAAATTTAAAAAAAAAAAATGTTGTTGACTCTTGGCGAGAAGTACGTGGGCAAACATTTTTGTAGCAATTAGAAACACACACATACACGAAGGTCTTATCGGGTGTGTGAAGTAGTAGGTACCTCGCATCGACTTCCTTTTATTATTTTTTTCGTTGAAAGCTCTTCACGGAATTGTTGACAGAAGACATATCGGAGAAAAAAAATATTATTCATTGAAACGTCAGCGGATGCTGAATGTTCAATGACACTCCAACCAGCCACCAGCTAGGTTTTATTTTCACTACTCAGACGTTTCATTCAGGCAATTGCTCATTCAAAATCAATACAAGATATTTTCCCAATAAAATTCTATTCTTATTGCTTAACCGCTACCGATATTCATGCGTTTTTTTTTTGGGTTGCAACTTCCTTGAAAATTCGTGCTTGTTTGGGAGCGGGAGCGGATTAAAAATCTATTTTGTGCAGAGACAATTATGAACCGACCCATTTTTTTTTCTTCAAGATTACGCACTCTTCAAGAAGACGGGATCACCAGATTTATTTATTAAATACTTAGAAGGAAGGCTCTAGCAATAATAATTTTTTTTTGCATTGTTAACTAAAATCCAGCGTGTAATAAAGGAGCACAGTCATCTCTGTCTCATTTCAAAACTTATTTTTTCTCTCGTAAACTAATCCTCGTTTGTTGGAGTGAGTGAATTTCATTTGAAAAGAAGAGAGAAGACCACCAGCCATCATAATACTCTAACTGCTTCTTTTTTTTTCAAGATAAGACCCTGTAGACAGTTTGGCTTTTATGTTTTTTCTCGGTGCATTGTTGACCCTGACTGACTGAACAATACTGTTTTGAGGGTGCAGCAGCTGTGCATCAGAAGAGGAGCTTAAAGTATTTTTCAAGAATTTTACCTGCAGTTCAGCACTAATAATAATGGTAATAGGATTAGAAAATTTATTGTTTGCGGATAATCACCTCCATAATAAAAAAAATCCCGGTAACTGGTACTGAGGCACACAAGAAAGAAGGCAGATAAGATTTCAAAAATCATATCCTTCCTTCTAGGCATAAGCCCTTTAAACAGTTATCTACACTGTGTTATCAGAGTAGTGCTGCGAACACGGGAATCTGCTGCATGAGGGTATATATCCTCTTATTTGAGAAGAGAAATCCAAGAATCTGACTCAAGTGCATCACCATCCCACACATTCCTGATTTGTGTTGCAGGAGCCAGAAAAAATATGCGAGTCATTCATTTTTGGACAATATGATTTGTCATTTCATGCGAGTGACAATGAATCAAGAGGGAGAGAATATCATATCCGGCCAAACTTATCTTGAATTAAATCTCTCCTGGATCATTTCTGGTGGACAATTGAATCTGAGCGGAAGAAAGAGCGGGCGTGAGTTGCCCTTTTCCCGAATAAAAAAAAATGCATCGAAATCAAAAGGATTGAAAAAGTATTAAATCTTCTTTTGGGCTAGAAAAAAAAGGATGTGTACAATCAAGAGAGATGTCGGAGAAATTATGATGTATGAGAATGGACAGTGAGAGGAGTTGGATGGAAGAGAGCAACACAGTAAAAAAAAGAGGTGTGTTTGCTCGTTCCCTTCTGAGCTCACAAATTCGAATGAAGGGGAGAGAGGAAGCCTTCTTGACTCAAATAATATTAATACGTTTTTGTGTTATGTCATCATCATCATACGTGTACACACACACACACGTAACAGTCTCTTCTAGTTTTTTTTCAGTGATTGTGTGAGACAGGAACCACACTTCCGATCATATTTGAGAAAAAAAACATAATAATAAACGATACACACAACAATAAAGCTTTGCTTGATGAAGATACATTTTTTTGTTCCATGTGGGCACATTGCACCACAACGCTTAAAATTTTTCTGAAACTCTTT